>UXGC01002059.1:0-14262 GCA_900480045.1 Eurytoma adleriae
CTGGGATAAAGTAAGTTTACTTTAAAGTAAATAAGTTTTTACTTTAAAGTCTGGCATAAAGTATGGGATAGTCTCCTCGGCCAGACTTTTGTCAGACATTACTAGCCAGACTACTGCCAGACTAATTTTCGTCTTATCACTGAATAAAATTTAGAGAGTGATTTTTATTGTTCCACATTTTGAGATTCACCTCCACAACCCCCCGCGCATTGCGCAGTACGAACCTTCTCTACAGCTCGCCCACGAGCAGTTCTTGAGTCCCTCGGCGAGCACGTGGCTGGTGGTGGCGCAGGCCACCGGCCTCGGCGAGAAGTCCGCCAGTATCGTCGAAATAGCGGGCTCCACGATGAACGGAATGGCGAAGAGGAAGGCGAAGACGGCCAGTATGGCGGTGGATCCCAGGCACAGCGACGTGTAGAACTTGGCCTTCTCCATGAGACTGGCCACCTCGACGGCCGGCAGCACGCCGCCCAGGACGCCGGCGTCGTCGGCCTTGGAGCCGGCGAGGCTGGCGGTGCCCGCCTGGCTGGTCGCCGCGAGGCTGGACTTGCGCCGCGACGACGAGCCCTGGCTCCGCGCCTCCTCCAGCTCGTCCTCGTCCGCGCCCATGATCACCGTCGACTCGTCCGAGTCGATGGCGGCCGCCGCGCCGTAGCGCAGCGCCCGGTAGAACCGCCTCTTCGCCGAGGCCACCGAGCGGCCCCGAATCGTGCCCGGCTTCTGCTGCCCCGTTGCGCCGGCCTGCACCCCCCGCGTCCGCGAGACGAAACTGCCGCTCTCTGCCGCCGCCGGCGTCACGAGTTTACCATCTGCTCTCCGTTCGCTCGCTCGCTCGTCGCTCTTTCTTCGGCGGGAAAAAGCAAACTTCGGCTTTCCTTTGGAAACTTCTTAAGATGGGTTTCTACTGAAATTTTACACAAAAATCAAGTATTTTCGTGTTTTATTGTGTAGTTAAGTTAATACATTTGGTGCATACACTAAGAAAAAAGGTAAATACTAATTTTACTATACAGCCTTGAAAATCTGAATTTACTAGAGTCGCGGAATCTACTATTATCTTTTTAGTAACCGTTTCTTTAGACAATAGCACAAAGTACTAGAAAGTTATAGTAGTTTTTTTAGTAAAAAGTAGTAAAATGAATAGTAAATATTATTTTAGATTTATTTATTTTATAAATTGTACTAAATCTAATGTAAAATTAATCGTAATAGTGGTAAAAAAATAACTAAAATTTTAATAATTATAACTTCTAGTATGCACCATACACAACTAGAAAACCCAGTAACTTTTTGATAAATTATGCAAACATTTGTTCTTGGTGTAGTAACTTTTATTCTTTAGGTCTTACTGAAGAAAAAGAGCCTTCAAACAATTATTTTAGTCAAAGCTTTATATGCTAGTAAAGTGGATTTAAAATATTGAAAAAAATTGTGCATAAAAATATGTAACTATAAAATTTTCAAAGGATAAAAAAATTAGATTCTTTAGTAGAAACCCACCTTAAAGACTCGAGGCTGGCTCTGCTGCGGCAGCTACTTATTACCGGCGACGAGGTTTAGGTATACTTGCTTTTACTTTTAGTTACTTTTTGCGCTTTTATCTTTTATCTACAATTTAATTAGCTACTGATGCTGCGGCGAGACGAGGGGGACTTTACAAAGTTATAGATTTACTTTTATTTATCATTCGCGAGTGTCCAGGACAAAAGTTAATGTATTGTTCGTTCAACGTTGCCCGACGTGCTTCTCCAGCTTCATAGTGTACTATGCTCGTACGATCACGACGAAAACGCGGTGCGATCCCAATATTGTGCAGGCAGTGAAAGTAGGAAAATCTCGGTTCTTCGGCATTGCTTTCTTGTGCTTTTTTTAAAAGGATTATCGTTCCATTTTTTTTAAATTACTTTATTTTCTTTGCGAGTTACTCTGTCGGTTCATCTAGGTTTTTTTGCATTTTTAATTGCATTTTGCTATCGAAGCGGCTTCTTAGTTTGCTTGACGTGTCGATGAGATAAGAGGAATTTGAAACACGCGTTCCCCCCCTCCCCGCACCTTAGTAGTGCCCACGCATAGAGAATATTGACTGTCGAGCCGGACTCTCTTGCAGGAGGGGAATGCCTGAAAAAAGGGAAAATTATCTCAACTCATGCTCTTTGCAACTTTACGAGCTTACAGTAATTCAAAGTATTGTAAGAATCTATAATGCGAAATATATAGATATTGTACGTTCAAAATAAAACTAAATTTTTTTTTCTGTTCACGTTATTAAATCTTTCAATCGTTTACAAAAAAATTAAGCAATTTGAGCAAAATGGTGAAGCATAAATTTTAACCGATACAATAAAGGATCATAAGTTAATTTTTATAAACTGTGACAAATATTAATGAAATTAAATTTAAATAATTAAAATAACGATCGTTAAATTACAAAAATTTTGATAAAAAAAATTAAACAATCACAATCTATTTATCTGAATAATTAAATAAAGCTTAAGTTGGAAAGGACATATATTTTCTTTAGAATACACCAAAGAAATCGGAGTAGAGCATGATTGAAGTACAAGAAAACGATACGTTGTTATTTTAAAAAATTATTTATTTTATAATACAGCGTTCTTAAAAAGATAAGTATGTTGCAATAGCGGTTAATTTCTAGTCAATAGTGTAGCAAAAATTTGTCTCAGAAATACTTTGTGAAATTGTGTCATCATATGTTTTCCCAAAGCTTAATCCTATCCAGCTAATGCGATCATATCGCGGCATGTACGACTACAGAAACCTTACTATCGAATAATATTAAACTGTGCGTCGGCATCTCTATTGAGTATTAAGGCATGTGGCGTACTGTTCTTACTTTAATCTGACATTAAGGACAACCAGTTGTGTATAATTTATTTTTACGCTTGTTGATAAGGTAATCCTGTGTGTGTTCTTTTTAATCCACTGCGGATATATATCACAATATTTTGTTATTTTTTTAGTCCAGCGGATCAGAAAGGACTGTTTATTGCTTGAATAATACTATAACAGTTACTGTTAATTAGATTAGTACATAAAATTTGAGTTCATTTTCATTTTCATTCTTTTTATTCATAAAGTATTTAACCCTTTCAAACTCCGGTGAATTATGGAATGTACATATTTCTATCTTTCGATTCTTTTTTAAATTTCCCTGAATCATTTGATGATCAGATTAAAATGAATAATTTTCCAACTTTTAATGAGGCTGTAAGTTATTTTAGACTCGATAGAAACTGAAAATTAGCATCGAGTAAAAACAGTTTCAGTAATTGAAAAAATTGACTAAAAAACTATCGCAAATCGTGTAGAAAATTTTTTAGAAATTTTTTCTATAGGAAAAAAAAAACAGGTCTGAAAGGGTTAAAGAAAAAAGCTTGATTAGAAAAAGACTATTCTAATGTTCGTAAATTCCAGATCAATAAAAATAGAGCTGATTTAGTTATAGACACCACGTAAGAAAGAAAACGTTCAATACTATGTATCGATTCTTAAACATGAAAAATAAATTTATAACCTCTCAGACTATGTTATTAAGAACACTTTTCGCTTTAAATCTTATGTTCCTTATTTTTCACTCGAAATTAGCCTATACATAATTTTAAATCAACCGGCACACACAGATTACCTTCGTCAACACGTCTATACAATTTTACATGAAGATCACAGACTATTTCACAAATCCGTTTACAAACGTCGCTATCCTACAGGATGATAAACTAGCGAGTATCGTAGAAAAAAAGGTATTTCCGAAAAGTATATCCAGGAGAGGAAAGTCGATGTAGGCCAGAGCCGAGAGCTTTGAATCGAATGTGAAGGGATGCCTTTGTAGTTGGTTTAATGGTGGTGGTGTAGAGGTGGTAATTTAGATATGTGATGGATGGTTGGTCTTACGTGTCGGATCTCAGAGCGCCATGACGGAGTCCCCTCCGCCGGCGTCGCCCAGATTGCCCGAGGCGCTCTTGTCGAGGGCGAGGCCCACCAGGGCCGACCCGGCCGTCCCCTTGAACCTCATCTTCGCGTCGTCCCCCACCACCACCGTCCTCTGGCAGAGGATCAGCGTCAGGCAGCTGACGACGAACAGTATGCTGGGCAGCAGAAAGGCAATGAGGAACTCCTGGTACGTGGACTTGAGATCGAAGCGGGAGACCACGATGCTGGGTCGCTCTTCCCCGTAGTAGCAGGGAAACCGGGCCCTGGCGTTGTGGTCCGAGCCGTCCTTCCCGTACTCCATCAGGAAGAACTTGCACTCGTCGCGCAGCGTGTTGACGCAGCCCTCGAGGTTGATCAGCAGTCGGCTCTCGTTGGCGATGATCAGGTCCATCTCCGGCGGGAGGACCTTGCGCGTCTCGTCCAACGGCTTCGTCGCGAATATGTTCAGATAGGACAGGTAGGTGAAGTTCGTCAGGTCTGTCAGCATGTCCTTCTCCAGCACCGAGCCGTTGATGCAGTCCACGGCCTCCACGCCCAAGCTGGTGTTGTAAATCCCGTAGCAAGAAGCCATCAGAACGTCGCCCCGGTTCTCGTTCCAGATCTCCTTGTCGGTCTCGGCGTCTATGGCGCTCTCGCACGAGCTGAGGTAAACCTTGTCGCCGCTGAGGAGGATCACGTTCTTGTTCCTGGTGGGTATGTCGACGCACCTGCGGTCGCAGTTGTACGGCGGGCGTATCTTCGAGCAGGTCCCCCGATTGCAATTGAACAGGCCGTCTATGTCTATGCACGTGATCTTGCCACGCCTACCTGAACACTTGAGCGGTGGATCGGTGTCGTGGAACATGCACTCGAAGGCGTCGGTGATGTTGATGCAGACCCCGGTGGTGCAGTTGAACGTGCCGGTGAGGTTGCGACACTCGTCGGCTATGCACTTGGACTTCTTCGCGTTCTCCTGGTCGATCCCGTAGCAAGTCTTGTTCGTGGTGTTCGTGCAGTTCGCCAGGTAAATGGACGAGCCGTTCCTGCGCAGGTTCACGTGGATCTGGACGCAGGGTCCTGAGGTCTTGGACAGGCACCACTCGCCGCAGCTGCCCCAGTCGCAGTTGTCCGCGTTCGCGGCTCGTATGGTCGTGCACATGACCGGCACCTCGCTGATGCCCGACTGGAAGGCCCGGGTGCTGGGCATGTAGACGGCGACCGTGAGGTAGACCAGGGCCACGGACGACAGCACCGCCGTCATCTGGCAGATGCATATGGTGCCGCATATCCGGCCGTCCTGCGGCGGCACCACCAGGTCCTCCTCGGGCACGGGCTTGCCCATCCTGGCCTCGGCTCGGTACGCTGTGGCGGAGCACTGGACTACTTACGGCACTGCCTCGCGAGCACACTCGACTCACCCCCCAGTCAGAGCTGGCAGAAGAACGGCATCACTGGCCCGGGTGACCGTCGTCGTCGTCGCCGTGCGTCGTCTCTTCTTCGATCGATAGCGAGGGGGGGTCTCTCTCGTGGCCCGGGGGCTCGGGGCGATGCTCGTCGCTCAGAGGCGGCCAGGATGGCGCGACAGCGACGAGGTGCACTGCTGCCGCTGCGGCGCCCCGCCGTCCTTGTGGCGCGCCATCGTCCTCGCGCGAGCCGCGCGCGCACACCGATCGATGCGCCGAGTCTGCGCCCTGCGGGCCAGATGTCGTACCGCAGTGACGTCAGTGCCGCGGACGGGGGCTTGGTACGGCGGGAAGGGCGCAGGCGTGTGCGTGCATGCGCCGACGGGCGGACCATGGGTGTCGCATGCAATTGAGCGAGCGCCGCACTTTTGCACCGAGCTTGCACTCGTTCGATTTTTTTTTCTTTTTTTTTTATGAAAGAGCGTTTGCTAACCTAGATAGGGCGTTTGCTGGTAATCTTCTTCAGGATTTTTGTAATTGTCACTGTTTGTTCGAGGAGAACGTTGTTTTTCAAATATGTACCAGGCTGTACCAATTACTGAAACTTTGCGTGATGATGGAAAAGAATAGGGTGAAAATTTTTGAGAAAAACATGTAGCGTGTTATTTGTAACTGGGTTAAGTTTTAATATTTGTTCACAGTTTTTTTCACATTCTTTTTATCATATTTTTGTAATAAATTATTTATTATTTTTACTCAAATATTTATGGTAATATTAAAAAGTAACTTTTTAATGTTACGACTAGAGCTGTAGTAGGTATGAGTGACTATATTTCCCAGTAGAACGTTGCAATGCATATAAACTATTGCTGTCGAGTGGCAGTGGCAGCAATTGTGAGATACTTTCAAGTGTTCGATCTGTCCTCCTTTATATGAGACGCGACAATATTTCGTTTCATTGGCTGAGTACTCGAGTTGTTGGCACAATCATATCATGGATCATTTTCAGTTTAAATGTAGAATCATCAAATTTATATACGCCAATTTTATATATGTGTGATTTTAACATTATTTAATTATTTGTATGTCAATTTCAATGAAATTTTCGAAATTTAAAAATATTAATTGTTATTATGCGTTTTAACTAAATGAAACTTTTAAATACGCGCGTGTCTGACTAGATCCGGGATTAATCACTTAATACAATGAAGCTTCACATTGCTAAAGATCCAAAAAATATTTATAACAAAATAAATGATAACATTTTGTTTTTAATAATCTTGTAAAATCAGATAAAAATAACCCACAAATATATTATTATTCACGTGAATTCAAAGTTTGCAATACAAGACGACTTTTTTTAGAAAAACTTGCAATATAAAAATAACCGTAAACAAAAGAATGATAACTCAATGTAAAGCAGGTCAACAGTACCTAGTTTCTTCAGTGTAAATCCTCCGAGTGTCACGACAAGCTCGAAGGAATTGTTTGACATGGCATAATTCAACATTTTATCGGCCACCTGGCTCATCCAACTGCAACTTTAGACTCTTCAAATCAATTGTCCATTAAGTTAACCTTTTGGCAATTTTTCAGTACTGACCTCGTTTCTAACATCTGTACACTAGTGGAGCATCTGAGATTTCCACGTTTTTCCTTTGTTGATCAATTACTTTATTCATTATAAGACTTCTTCAAGTCAATTCCGCCAGATGAATGGAGTAACAAAATTTTTTTAAGGTAAAGTCATAAATTTTTCCTTGAAATGCTCAAATAAAATCAATATAAAAGATGAATTCAACGAAAGTGGGTTTCAAACGAATATCAATAAGATATTTTTAAGGAAAAAGTTTTACTGCGCGGAGCTCGTAAAAGAACGACAGCTGACGTTAGCGGTAAAGTTTTACGGCAAAACATTCAACTTTGACGTTGAATAGAAAGAAAGTCTTTTCATTTATTGCACGCCTTGTATCTCCTCTAAAATAAAAAGGGGATTTCGAACGAAATTCCAAAAGTTTCTGATTTAAAATTGACTGCTTGAAATTTACTTTTTACTACGATATTCGGAAATTGCAGACAATATAGAAAAATTTCGAATAAAAATATATCATATACCATACTCAATAATTAGTTGTAATGTAACATTATCTACATTTATTTAAATTTATTATCGTCTGAATTTATTTAAATTTATCAATTTATTTAAAAAAAATGACATAAAGATAGCGGCGGTATATATAAAGTAATAGCACAGTCCTTTTTAATATGTAAGTAGTAACAGTCAATTATGGTCAGACATACGTTTTCATTAAAAATCGATTTACATTCCTTTTTCTCCTTTCGATAATTTTAATTGATAATTTATTTTAAAAAATGACATAAAGATAGCGGCGGTATGTATAAAGTAATAGCACAGTCCTTTTTAATATGTAAGTAGTAACAGTCGATTATGGTCAGACATAAATTTTCATTAAAAATCTATTTACATTCCTTTTTTTCCTTTCGATAATTTTAATTGATAATTTTTTTAAAAAATGACATAAAGATAACAGCGGTATGTATAAAGTAATAGCACAGTCCTTTTTTATGTGTAAGTAGTAACAGCCAGTTATGGTCAGACATACGCTTTCATTAAACAATCGATTTACGTTCCTTTTTCTCCTTTCGATAATTTTTTTAAATTTATCAATTTATTAAAAAAAATGACATAAAGATAGCGACGGTATGTACAAAGTAATAGCACAGTCCTTTTTAATATGTAAGTAGTAACAGCCAATTATGGTCAGACATATGCTTTCATTAAAAAATCGATTTACATTTCATTTTTCTTTTCCTTTTTTCCTCGATAATTTTAATATAGAGTACGTTAGATATTTTCAGTATCGGTTATAAATGTCCGCGGCATTTTCATTTAAAAATTTCCCATCGTAATTCTGTAAAAACGTCCCAACGAGACGTCGAGAAAAGCCGTCGTATAATTTCATTTTAATCAAGCCGTCGAGTGCAGCTGCCCTCGGGCACTTTAGTTTATGGAGTTTTCGCTCACGGTTTTTTCACTTCGGTCGGCCGGCTGTGCCTCACGTGACGCTAACTATTTTCGCAAGTACCGCATATAATTAATGCGTTATCAGGCTGAACGTTAAGGGCATGCATTCACGAAACTTCCGCCTTTCTCAACTTCGCGTATATACCGTTACAAATGTTTTCCTAGAGTTCCTAATGCAAATTGCGAATTCTCGGGCTTTAGCGTAAGCTGCGGTTGTGCATTAGAATTTACAGAATATTATTTGTTTATCATTTTTAGTGAAAATTTAAATGATCATTTTAGTTTAGGATATATTTATTTGAGATTCGGTATTTTGTATTATCTTTGTATTCTTGTAAACAAAATTATTTAACGAAACATTATTTTTTTTTTAAGAATATGGGAAATGTTTTCAAATGATGCAATTTTAGCTAATTGTTTATTACGGTACATTTTTATTGTTATAATTTAAGTAGATTTAATTCTTTGAATACTGAAAATGTAATTAAAGAACAAAAATGGAAATGAGGGAAAAAGATAATTAGGTCTGCATTACTGCATGTAAGGCATTAACACGATATTAAAGCAGGCCATTAAAATTTTTTCTCGTGGAGTTTTGTTAATCACAACTTCGCGTTCCGTAGTGAAACGATTTGAGTCATGAAAAATCGTGTACAAAACTGTTAAGAGCGCACATAATTTTAGCAATATTGCGAAATGTTTCTATCTTAAAAATAAAGCACACAAGATTACTGTGATATCATCACATGATTTCAGCCCTTTGGCAAGTGTAGTTATTGCTCATTTTTTTAAATCTTTAAATACTAGTTCAACAATAAAACTGAACTTATTTAATTAAAAATGTAAAATTCAAGTAAAATATTTTTTCTGCATTGCATGCACAAACTCACGAAGTAATTAAAACATTTTTGAGACGTAAATCTTTTTTAAAACTGCTCTTTGAAATCGTTTTTTCTAAATATTTTTGCTGCAAACATTTTTTTTTTTAATAAATGTAAAATGGAAAATTTTTGATGCTGGAATTTATATCAAGGGACTTGTAATTCCTGTAAATAAATATTGTATAAAATAATAGTTCATAACAAGCAAACTTCGTTCGTAAACCAAATTCTGACTACTATTTAAAAAATATTTAAAAAATAAAACATTTTAGTAATTTGTCTTAATCTCAAACAATATAGTGTCCCAAAAACAAACTTGTAAATAATTATACACAATCTATCGTGAAGTCTATCTCGCACCTTTGGTGTGAAGACTATACTAGTCTAAATGTTCATCGGAAATTTGAAATGAACTACCTCAAAATTCAAAACTATTAGTCTTCTTATGAAGCGAAAATATATTCATGTATAATTACATTAAGACGCGTATAATAGTCACAGATGAGATACACGTAAGTAATCATCATATTTATATAGAGACAATATCCAATTATGATTACATAAAACTATTCATGCTTGTGCAGAATTAGGTACATTTTCCATGCATCCATAATATTTTAATAGATAAATCTGAATTTCTAAATCATCACTATCGATACAATCTCCCATCACAGCCGGTTCCGCTCAGCAATTCCGAGGCAGTAACCGATATCGCGTAGCGCGTCAAAACTGGTAATGAATCATTATCGGCGATCGAACCCGAGACAAGAGGAGCGCGGGACATTGGAGTGGTCGCCCGAACAAAAGAGGTACACTAGAGTATCGGCAGGCCGTCGGGACGGCGCGTGCCATTAACGGCATTAAAATAACTGCCGCTGGATCGATCGGCGTACGCGCCTTCACGCTCGATTTACCGCCTCCCCCCCCTCTCGCGTACATCTGCCTCTCCGCCACCCCCGCCCGTCTCCTCCCGACTGCGAAGGAGCCGCGGCGCTTCCTGGTTCTGTCGCGCGCCGATGCCCCAATTAACGAGCGAATTACGAGCGGAGAAATTTGCCTTCGATCGCCGACGCGCACACCGAGTGGGAGGGAGCAACAGCCGTAAAGTGTTACGATTTCGCTTTACACTGGCCGGCGAATTAGTGTTGATTGTAAAGGCAACGAGGTGACGCAGTGAGACCGGCAGTCCCGCCGCGTTTATTTACGGGCAATGCTTTTTTATTTTTAGACGGAGATCTTGGATACGGCGTTTCTTGTTGGGAGGATTAATTGACGTAAATCTAGTGTATTGATGAATGGTACTTATTATTTTTTTCGATAGAGCTAATTTCGTACTTAAATTATTGATTTTACAAAATTTTAAGTGGGTCATTGGTTTAATGCTTATTGTGTGAAGTAAAAACTTTTCCATTATATTAGAAGAGTGTAATTTTTTAAAATTCTTTTAATCTTTATGAAAACATTTTTTTTTAATTTAATCGTTGTATAGATAGAGTAGAATTAGAAGAATAACACTATTTATAGTTTCAGGAAGATTAAACCCAAAGACAATTTAACTTTCATCCTTCTAAACTGCTAAACAAAACAATCCAAGAATAACATCAAAAATAAGATTTTGATGCTTAACAAAAATAATATATTGTCATTTAAATTTGTTTACCTTATTTACAGCTTGACTCTTTTATTCATAAATTTCATTGGCTCAATAAATAACCTTTAGAGAATCTTGTGACAGGACTTAGAAATTAAATAAATATTATTTTCTTTGATACCATTGTTATAGATTTCAAATTTACGGATTAAACCTTAGAATATTGGATTTGATGTCTATTGATCACTGATGTGATAATCAAAATCCGGTTAAGTCCGCAAAGAACCTCATGCGGTCCTTTACGTAAGCCTTTTTAGCCGGCTCTTAAAGAGTTAATAATATAATCTAATATAGTTACAAATAATTATTTTTTATCACAAAACTATAAATAAAAATGAAAATAATATTTGGTTCAATCATATGAAATTCGTAGATTTTTATTATAATAAATATAAACCTTACATTCTGAACCAATGTAAAATTATAGTTATATTTAAGTAAACAGAAAAGCTCATTGTCACAACTACTTATTAAAAGGAACTTTTTAAAGCATACATCTCGTGTATGACTACAACATAGCAGTACACCGTCTCGCAACGTGGTAAAAAATCTCGTTTGTTGAATCAAAACCCAACTTATTTCATCCAAAAACCACATGCATTGATACTCAAAGCCCCGCAATTAACTTTCCACCAAAGCGCAACGAAAGCACGAGAAAAAATCTACCCGCTCTCGCACTTATATTTACGAGTAGTTGCGAAACAGCCGCAAGATACTGCAGTAAACGTCAGTCTAACCTACGGCAACTCAACTATTCAACGCGACATTGCCGCTCGCTGACTACCCCAAAGCCACTTCTCTCCTCCCGTCCCCCCGAGTTAAGCAAGTCGCAAGCTCCCGTCCGCTTCCGGCGCCGAAAAGGGCCCCGCGAGCTTTACGCGCGAAGACTGACACCTGTCACTTGCCGCACTGACCCCCCCACCCCCTCCCCCACCTCCCCACCCATCGAGGCAGCAGCCCGCGCGGGGGTCGGGTACTTACGATGCGATGGGGGCAGCCCGTGGAAGATCGCTGCTGCGACGGCTGCTGCTGCTGCTGCTGCGGCGGCGGCTGGTGCTGCGTGAGGCGGGCCCGTCGACCTCGGCACTGCGGTGCACTCGCGTCCGGGGCTGCACACAACAAACATGGCGGCGCGGCGAGCGCGGCCGCGGCTAAGCTGGCTCCACCTCGGGGTTGCCGTATCGCACCAGAAAATCAATAGGAGCCGCCGCCATGGCCGAGACGGCGCGACGCGGTCCTCGCACCCTCCCCCCCCCCCCCCTGCTCATCCTATGTGTGTCTATGGGTTTGTAGGCCGGTCCGACTCCTACACGAACGCGCGGGGGTCACGCGCTGGTGGTGCGCTGCGGTCCGATGGGGTAATTGTTTTTCCGCGGGATTAGGCGGAGAGCGATTCGGACGCGCGCGCGCGCTTGGGCCTGATCGATGCATTTCGAATGCGGCTGCGATTGATCGGATCGGCCGGGGGGTGCTCCAAGAAGGATTAACCGAGCGGGGAATGGTGAAGTCTTTACTTGACAAGAAAAGATTGAGGAAATTTTTGAATGAAATGTTTGTGCACCCTTTTTTTTCTTACTTACTGGGTAAAAATGAGTAAGCGAGATTTTACTAAAATAAGTGAATATTCACTTTCCATTTATTTTAATATCTATTTATTTCCATTAATTTCCATTTATTGTATTCCGTGAAAGACTTCGGACTGAGAATAAGTTAATATTCTCTTATTTAAGTGAAATTTCAATTATTTAACTTTAGAGGGATCATTTTGAGCTTTTAATTAAGCAATCTTTTTTTAATTTTTAGACATAAGAAATGAAACGTAATCATTAATGTCAATTAATGTTTGTTTTGAATCTAAAAAGATATAGATTTTATTTTTAAAAAATTATTCTATTAGTAGACTTATTAAATTTAAGATTATTATGTAAAGAATTTTTCCACTGTTCGAGACATTTATCATGACGTCTGATTTATTCGCTATTATTCGAAAATTCTGAAACACATTTAAATTACACGCAACTGCATGAGTACTGACGGTATTGTATTGCCTTATAAATATGGGACGCGCATTTTCTTACTCTTCTTTCTTTAGTTCATCGAAGTTTAATAAAGTTCGCTATTGAATGAGGCAGTTAAAGTAGAGCTTTCAAAAACTGTGTCAATTGTAGATTTAAGAAATCCGTGTCAAATTTATAATGCTATCATGCAATTTTTGTCTTTATAATAGTGTAGTATCTATATTAAAAAAATAGAAAAAAATATTAACGTAATCAGTCATGTACGTAAATTCTTATGTTGGATCAATTTTGCAATTAAAATTAAATGTCCCTATTTAAATTTATTCTATTTAAAAGTTTCTGTTTTAATGATTCAAAGCCCTGCACCCAATATAAGTCATCAATAAATTTCTCTTTATTAAGTTTTTTTTTAACTTCGTAAAATTTTATAATATGTGGATCAAATTAAAATAGTTCCCTTTTTCCAATGCGCTCCAAACATAAACAACTATTTTTAAATTTGACTTAAACAAATTGTTAGGCATGAAATTAAATTTTTGCTTCCCAAACGTAATTGCCTTTTATCGCAGAAATAAATTTTGCAACTTAACGACATAATGGAAAAATGAAAAACTTTAAACAATTATTTTTAACCGTGCAAATAATTGTTCAATTTTAGTACGAGCACGCAAACATAAAATTTTGACGGCATTCTGCTCGTAATTTAGTTACGAGGCTGTTATACCGAATGTACGCACTAACTATTACAGAGGAATTCGTCAACGTTCCTACCCCATTGTTATCTAAAAGACATTAACCGCTCACGTGAATCGTTAAGTGATAATCTGATTTATATTCTTTACTGTCGCATTGTTCGTTGTGATACTCAACAAAATATTTACTTTGAGCGACTATTACCACGAGAAACGGCTTAAGATCCACAAGAATTAGTCATTTATTTAACAATTAAGTTTTCTCGCAAAATTATAATTATAAATATTATGATTAAAATAAGATTAAAATAAAGATTCATTATATTTAAATAATTGTAAGATGTATTACGAATTTATAATTAATTAGTAATATAAAGGTACAGTTATAATAACGGGCAGATTTTATAGTTCACAAACTATAGCAAAAGATAAAATCTAGATTCAATATCCATATTCAACAAAATTAGCAAAAGATAAAATCTTTATATTCTGAATGTTGACTAAATATAAAAATTCTAAATGTTAAATCCATGTATCGACCAATCACTTATAAATCGTCGCTCTTAACGAAGAAAAGCACATTTCAAATTACCCGCGAAGAAAAGCACATTTCAGGTTCTCCGCGAAGAAAAGCACATTTC
>UXGC01002060.1:0-14261 GCA_900480045.1 Eurytoma adleriae
AATCAAGCAACGCCATTGGTTGACCAAATAGTAGACAGCGGAACGGAAGTTACCGAATTACTTGCCGGACAGTGTACCGCGCGCAAAGCGTGCATTTAGACTTCTAGTTATCTAAAATGCAACAGTAAAAAAATGAAACGAAATTCTTCGATAACAGGACGGGTTGACTGCGCTCAACATCGCTCAAAAGTTAGGATACATCTCCGTGATGGAAGTCCTGAAGGGATTATCTTACGACGGCGTCACACCGGACAATAAGAACTGGGAAGAAAAATACAAAGTGATTGCACCCGAGAGCCTGCAGGAAACCAGCCTGATGTCCGACTCCGACGATGAAGGAGGTTCGTATTTGCGAAGAAAAAGAATCAAGTTTTCTAAAAAAAAAAGAATGTTTGCGTGCAATGTATTATTCCTGACCAAGACACCCATTATCACGTAGTACAAAAGATTCCTGATATTTGCTAGGTTCGGATGCTCTGATCAGCGAGCAGCCTTACCGATACTTAACTGCTGATCTCATGAAGAGCCTCCGGGACGACTCGTTACCCATTGACGTCACCAGGGATGATCCTCTACACAAACAACGTAAGGGTCATTTCTTTTTCGGTCGGAATTTTGATTTTATTGTCAATTGCATCAGCTAGATTAAAAATTAAATTTTTATAATCATGCACGATCGTACATGGAACATACATTTAAGTATGCACAATCAAACATGACCATTAAAATCATATTTGGACTATGGTTCTAGATAATAACTTTAACTGATCACACGTAATCGTCTGAAATTGAGTATATCTGTGTAATCCCTGTTGAAAATATCCAGCTAGAAATCCACGTGGAAATACAGCTGGATTTTTCAGGGATTTGGCTGGATTTCCAGGTGGATTTTCCAGGGATTTGGCTGGATTTCCAGGTGGATTTTCCAGCTGAATTTTGGAGCAATCCACATGGATTTTCGAGCTGGATTTTGCTCCAATCCAGCTGGAAAATCCAGCTGAACAATCCACCTGGATTGGGCCAAAATCCAGCTCGAAAATCCACGCGGATTGCTCTAAAATCCAGCTGGAAAAATCCACCTGGAAATCCAGCCAAATCCCTCGAAAATCCAACTGGATATTTTCAACAGAGATAACGTACAAGGTTATAACAAGATTATGTATAACTAAATATCACCGTAAATAATTAAAGAAAATTGTACTAAAATACAATCATATACAATTACAAAAAGCTGTAATAAATGTATACTTCTCATTTATGGGTATTATGTGTTCAACCACAGTTAGACATAATGCAAATATGATTATACGCGATCCTACACGACTGTGAATAATTAGACATATTTTTGTATTGGTGACTATTGATTATACTGATTATTGTTGACTATATTTATTGTTATTACAGTGTCGAAGGAGGATCATCAGGAATTCGTACAAAGCAACAACTACTGCTCCGCTGAAAATTTCGACAGCACTGACTTCTCAAAGTAATGAATACCGCATATTTTGTTGTTCTGTTTATTAGTGACTCTAACAAATAGATTACTAACATTCGTAATTTGTTAATATTTTCATGCATAACCAGACCACATTATAAATCGTTAGTATATCATAAGTATCTATTTGGCAAATTCATTTATGAATTTTATGCACAATCTTAAATTTTTTTGCAGCAAATTTTGAGCGCAACGTAGACACGGCATTTTTTGGCACACGCTTTATTTTGTTCACACAGCAAAATGCTTTTATTAAACAATTCTCGTTTAACCCCTGCAATAATTTTATTCAATAAAAATTAGATTGCAGCGCATTTTCATTATTGTTACCAATTTTATGTTAACATTCAATCCGCACGGTGAAAGAAGCTCTATAAAAGACCCTCGTTTTCAATGAATCAATGGCATGAAAATAATTTAAGTTGAACATTGAAATAAAATTTATTTCGTTTAAACGTTAGAGCAAAATTAAACGCTTTTATTATTATTCCTATGTATCATATTCGAAGGAAAAATTTTAATGCAATACATATCGCAGATTCCTTGTGAGCTTTCTGGTGGACGCTAGAGGTGGCACGATGAAAGGCACCCGCCACAGTGGAATTCGCCTGATCGTCCCTCCAAGGCGAGCTACGATGCCGATTCGCGTCACCTGTCGGCTAGTGAAGCCCAGTAAAATGGCACACCCACCGCCACTAATGGAGGGCGAATCCTTAGCCACCAGAGTAATCGAAATGGGTCCCGTCGGTGCCTCCTTTTTAGGGTCTGTATCTTCTTTTAATTAGTTAATACTTTCACTGCTATACGAGTCAAAATTTCGTTTGATATTTATTGTGGACAAAAGCGTGTTTTTTTAAGTGAGTTATATATACGTCATACCGCAGTACGAGAAACAAATTTATGAAGCGTATATATTACTTATTAGCAGAAAAGTGTTGAAAACATTTAAGCGAAACGCAGTCACTTTATAACTAATGACCAAATTAATTTCAGGCCAGTATTAATTGACATCCCACATTTTGCCGCAGTGACTGGTAAAGATCGCGAAATTATAATTCTGCGCAGTGAAAACGGGGAGACTTGGAAAGAGCACGACAATTCCGTAGACAACGACGACACTTTGTTAAACACTCCTTATGGTATTATCATATTTAACAAAAGTGGTGTTTAAACAATTGCATATTTGATTCAACGTAATGCAACTTTTTGTTACCTTTAGATCCGCAAATGAATTCTTTACACTCGGGCAGGATAACGCGAATAATAACTACGGAGTTCCCGCAGTATTTCGCTATTGTGACGCGCATCAAGCAGGAAGTCCACGTCATTGGCGCCGAGGGAGGCATTTTAATTTCCAGCGTAGCCAGCAACGTCCAAGCCGTATTCCCTCCCGGCGCTCTGACGAAGAAAATTAAAGTTGGTTTACAGGTACGCGTTGCATAAAATTCGTTATCAAAAACATAATTTTTTTTTCACCCTAATCACCTAAAAAGTCCACTTTATTGACCTTCGCAGAGGGAGTAAAATGATATTTTTCAGTCACGAAATCACTTTACTCCTTGTAGACTTACTTTACTCCCGCCAGAGTTACTTTACTCCCTCACTTTTCTCCCTGTACTCATTTTATTCTAAGAAGGCATTTCTTACTCTTTTAGTCTTTATTGAACTATTTAACACACATATAAAGAAAGAATTACTGAAAAATGATTTATTGAAATTAAATTGATTTCAATTTACATTTTTGTTATATAAAGTGGCCTTTCTCGCCAATGCTCGGGCAGCAAACTTCATCCGCGGGAATAATCGCCTATTTTACTCCCTTGGTGCATAAATAACTATTATACGTCATAATAGATAAGTTGCACTGAATTACTTAATCGATGACTTGAAACTACTAATAATAACAGTCTCAATACTTCTGTAACGAAGGGAGAATTTCATGTACATAATATAGAATTAGAAAGTGTGAACAGTCTTATCTAAATTTTACATTCAATACAAAATTTTATAAGCGAAGTTTTTTCACATAAAATATATCATTAGATTTAGAAAAACAAAATTGTCCTTACTAAAAAAGAGAATGATGAAAAGTGAAGCTTCTATTGATTGCGATTGGTCAGTTTGACGCAGAGATTTGCAATTTGATTGGCTTACAAATTATGACGTATATTGTGACGGAAATTTGGCGCGAAATTTTGAATCACAGTTTATCATTTTACATGTACCGCGTGCGAAGCGCGCATTTAGACTACTAGTACTTTAAAATTTTAAATACGAGTGTAAGATCCAAAAAAATTGTTCCAGGCTCACGTGATACCGGCCGAGTTGACGGCGAAACTGCTGGGCAACTGCGTGGCGGTCTCGCCGGTGATAACGATAGAGCCGCGCCGGCGCAAGTTCCACAAGCCCATCAGCCTGACGCTGCCGGTGCCCCAGGCGGCCAATAAGGGGATGATCAACCACTACGGCGGCGAGACGCCGACCCTGCGGCTGCTCTGCAGCATAGCCGGTGGGACAAGCGAGGCCCAGTGGGAGGACGTCACCGGCTCGACGCCCCTCAATTTCATGAACGATCGGGTCTCCTTTACCACGACCGTTTCCGCCAGGTTCTGGCTGATGGACTGTAGAAATGTTCAAGAGGTGCCGAAAATGGCCACCGATTTATACCGAGAGTCGCTTCATGTGCCCTTTATCACTAAGTAAGTTGTGCTTTTGCTTTGCGTCAGAGATGACTGGGGTGCTTTAGATGCAGTCTTGATTATTTTTGAATTTGAAAAGAAATACTTCCGCATCCCTGGTAGAAAATTAATCTTAAACTGTCCAGAATTGGAAAGAATATATCTGGTCAATTTATGGTTAATTTTGTACCAGAGCTTATACCCAATTAATTGTAGTACAAAATTGTTATTTGAAAGCAGATTTATGAATTAAAAAATAATTTTTAATCAAAAACAAATAGCTTGATTTGAATTTCCCTGTTGATTCTTGAATTATTAGACTCTATTTGAATGCACCTTCATTCTTTGGAATGCCTTATTCATTAAACATTTTTTAATTGATATTTTAATTTTCATTTTTTATCAACAGCTTTGTGATTTATTCGAAACGAATGGAAGAAGTCGAAGCTACTTTAAGAATCTTATGCATGACTGACAGCAAAGAGGGAGTACCCACTTTAGAGAAGCAAGAGGAATTTGCTGAAATCGTGAAAAGTCGCGACGTTGAAGTACGTTTACTACTCGCAGAACAGATCGATATATATATATGTATATATATGTATAGAATAGCTAATAGTTACATCTCGAATTTTTCTTTTTTAGACACTGGACGGCAAAGATCTATATATAGAATTTTCAGGAAATTTAGTGCCCGTAACTAAGTCTGGAGTACAACTCAAATTCACGTTCAAAGCCTTCCGACAGAATCGCCTTTCATTCCACGTGAAAGTCAAGGATCCCCAATTGGATCCCGTTGCCAGAATGATGTTCATGAGAGAGCCAAAGGTAGCTAAGGGCGAACCGGCGCAGCAGCCAATCTGCGTGCTCAACATCGTCCTTCCAGAAATAACGTATCAAGACAAAATTAAAGGTAGGAAAAAAAATACTTAATTCGCTTTTAAATCTTTTTGATCTGTTAAGAATCTGTTTCGGATAAGACTGCTGTAGTCCGAAATTCACTAAATGTTTGTTTCCTTACGTGAATGAAAGAAAATGTTTCTTAAAAGTACAAGGACGAATAGCACTATTAATTATTCATAAAAGGATACTTCCCGCATGAAATGAAATATTTCAAAGAAATCGAAAGAAATATTACTAAAATATTATTATGTCCGCCTATGAAATATTTCATGGAATTACATTTTTGAAATATGTCTATAACAAGCAAAGTACAAGTATATTTTCATATACTTTGATAACATTTGACTATTTCATGAATTATTTCTGAAATATTTCTGAAATATTTCTATAATATTCCATACTTTGATGAACTTTGAATTTTTCAATAAATATTTCCGAAATATTTCTGAAACGTTTCAGCAAAATATTTCATTAAATATTTTTGAAATATTTCAGAAATATGTCATGAAATATTCTGAAGTTGGCGGACAAAGTGTTATGTCGGTTTACATTCGTTTAAATGTCATTTCAAGTTTATATTGTAGGCGGACATAAAAATATTTCAGTAATATTTCTTTGGAATATTTCAAGCCATGTGGAATATTACAGAAATATTTCATGCTCTGTGGGTTCTTTGAAAAACGAACAGAATTTCTGTAATAATTATAGCGGTCTAATTCTTATATTCATACATAATTCCAAAACAATTAATTTAACAATTTTAACTACAATTCTATTCTGTAGCGTAAGTTTTCCTGAAGGTTTATGGGATTTCTATTAGGCTTTGGGAGGGTAAACGCAAGAAAAGTAAGTTTGTAACAAGAAAATATTTTATACTGTTACACAGGTATTGAAGATTCTAATATCATAAGCCAAAAGATGGACGTCCTGAAATCGAAGTACCCACTCGATTATCAGGAAGAAAAGAGCGACCAGCCGAAACGCACTTCACCGATCCAGAAGAAGTTCATTACCGATACTCTGCAGAAAGAACAAACAGGTATGTACTTTTTTGCTAATAAATTTTTAATGACTTTCTTTATGTATTATCTCATTTGATACAAAAAAAAAGCGTAAAAGAGGAAATCGTGTGCTATGATGTTTAATACGCATAAAAGCAGTGTGAAATAACATTTCATGTAACAAATCATTATTTTGTATGATGAATGTGAAAAATCATTATACCTACTAATCAAAGAAATTGGCGTACAACCGATAGATCCAACCAAAAATCTCTTATACTAAAAAACACAAATGATCTATTATAACGTATCATGAAAAATGTAAATGAAATGTTCTCATGGTAATTATTTTTGAATACTTATTTTGTTTATAATCTGTGAACGAACAGTCAGGCGCTCAGAAACTTGTATTTATGCATTTTTTTTATTTTCCAAATTGTACCCGAAATGTAAAATCAAGAGTAGAGTGTGAATCAATGGAGGATATGTAACAATGAGACAGAAGAAAATATGTAATCTAAGCGTGTAGCGGCGATATGACTTAACTCATCGAGTGCGTGTGCGAGTGGATGAGCCATCATTTGTTATTCCACCGGTTTTTTTTTCTCTCCATTTGGAAGAAAGTCGCTAATCCTCTTACGGCTTAGACAGTAAGGCGTAAGGCTTCACATAACTCAATTACACGTAAGAGCATCAACAAAATTCTCACAAGGTTCCGGCGGCACTGGCTTTTTGTAGTAACCAACCGACCACCGACCAGACCGAACTAGTTCCTCTTGCAAGCTCCTACAGAGTATACCGATACACAACCACCGTTTATCCACCTCTATAGTTGTATTTTTTCGGAAACCTCGGTCGGTTGGATTTTCAGTGTCCATATAGTCGTGTACAATATAAAACACTAAAAACGTGAGTGTAACTTTCATCTATTCACGTACGTCTTGTTTATTTTTTATTTTTTTAAGTTATCGAATTGATTCGAAAAAGTGTTTTTTGTTTTGCAAATTAATTAAGTAATAAGAGTTTCTTTTATAATGAGAGAGTCTTGCAAAATTCCAAAACATAACAATTTTTTATTATTGTTAGAAAAATCTGTTTGCACATTCGCAATCATAAAAGAAGTTAAACACCAAATTTTGGAGTTGCTTTATTTGCTATTTTAAGAATTAGAATTAATTTTGTATTTTTTCGATCATTGAACATACAGATTACAGATTTTTAAAATGCCTCTTGCGCGTATAGTTTTGTTCAATAAATCGGCTTCAGACAAAATAAATCCAGTTCCCTTTTCTATATAGCATAAAATTTGGTATTAATTTTTAATTTCATACTATAATTTAAAAAAAAAATCAGTGGCTTGATCCATACTTCTTGAAATTTTGCGAGACTTTTCGTAATTCGCATTCAAATTTTATTACAATTCAATTTTTAATTGAGTCAAGTTTAGTAGTAATCAAAACATTGAAATGCAACGTTTTATGTAATAAATAAATTTCAAAGAATAAAATAAATTGTAATAGCATTTTTTTTGCTCAATTCGATAAAAATTCAAATCATTTTAATTTATCAGTCAATCAATTCATTTTTCATTTATAACATACACTCTAACTTTATTTTAATCCTTTAACGCTCGAAACAAGATGTCTCAATTTTTTCTTTTATACAAAATCTTTATTTAGTGTCATTTAAAAAAATGTTTTCGATTATATTTGTTTTCTAATCTTCAATGATTAATACTGTAAAATCCGCAATTTAATTTAAATCTACAGTAATTTTTTAATTAAAATGTGAAAGTAAGTGAATCTAAACTGCGCTAAATTTGCAATAGTTCTACTTCCACCCTGTGCGTCAAAGGATTAAACAGCACCACCAGAATCACCTCACCGTCACCTTGACTTTGTTTAAAACATTAATAAAAGCCGACGTAGTCGTGTGAGTCCGTCTTTTTCACGTGCGCTCTCTTACTTTGATTTTTTGCAGGTGCCTTTAGTAGGTCCCCTAAAAAAACCCTACCGAGCGCGAGATAGCTAGCTGCCGACACGCCGTTGATCGCGCGCCCCCGTAACCCCAAGCTCAAGAAGCAGCCACGTCTCCGCGGGTAGGGAACCACCAGCATGGACCACCAGCAGCAGCAGCAGCAGCCTCAGGAAAACCCGACGACTCCGGAGGTCTTCATCGAGGACTGCCACCAGACCCCCAACGGCGAGTGTCCCTTACCCCGACCGCGTCTCCTCGTCAACCGTAGCGACTCCACCGCCAGCGGCGGCAAGACCAAACGCAAGACCCGCTCGACGCGCCGTCGCCTCAACGCCATGATCAACAACGCCTCCCTCCACTTCTCCGACACGGACTCGGAGGGCGAACTGACGGTCGCCCGGGTCTCCACTCCGAACCACACCCCCAGTGACCAGAACCTCCTCCAACCGACGATCTCCGTGACGCTGGACGCGAGCGACGGCGGGGACTCCTCCTGCGGCGAGCGGCGCAACAGCTACCTGGAGAACCTGACGGACGTCGACGAGATCTACGCGAGCGAGCCCGAGGGCAACGGGATCAGGATCAACCGGGGCAGCCTCGCCGTCGTCGAGCCGGCGCACCACCAGGGCGACACCGAGTTCGAGGACATGTCGAACGACGAGGAGGAGGTGGTGGAGCCGACGGTGCTCGTCAAGCCGCGCAGCGACATACTCACGGACTTCAACGGGGAGACCATCACGACGAGGGAGGGCGACGGCCCGTTCAGCGTCGAGGTCAGGAATCAGATGTCGCTGGACGACGCGTCGGCGGTCGGTAAGGCGACGACACCGGACATAGCGGTGATGCCCACGACGGACAGCGAGGAGATGGAGGCGTCCGACGAGGAGGCGGAGGCAGAGGGCGCCAGTGGGCCGCGCGACGACTACGAGGACTTCGACGTAGTCGCCGCCTCGCAGATCGTCATGAAGAACGTCAGCAAGATGGAGCAGCAGCTGCTGGCCGTCAGGGAGCCCGACGAGCTCGACGCCATCAGCGACAGCCATACTGATGTCGAGGATTTTGAGTGAACGAGCGTCGACGTCGATGACGAGGGACGATGCGAAAGGGAGAAAGAAGAAGGCGATTCGAAAGATAATGTGACACCTGCGATGCCGAAATACTTCGAAGTTATACTTTTTTTTTTAAAGAGTTTATTGTAGGATTATGTTCTTTGCTGTAAAGGTGTTATGGTGTACTTTAACGATGTTTTGAGAAACTTGCAAACGTGCATTTTTTCTGCAGTTCGTCTTAGATTATTGTACTAATTAGGAGAGGAAATGAGTTTTGGATCATGGAGTTTTATGAAATTTTGGGGAATATTTTTTTAAGTCAAGATTTGAAGAAAACCAAATTCTCAACATTTTTAAAGATGCCAGTTTGCGAAGACTTACTTTGATTATGTAGATCAAAATTTTCTTATTCCACAATATCATATCTTCTTGTAGGAAGCAGAAATTAAAAAACAAAAAGGGACTTTAATTTAGGGGGCCTTCAATTTTTTCACAGTTTAGAAGTATCTGAAAATCAGTAACAACCATAGCAAAAATAAGTCTTTGAAGACTTGTCACTTTAAAAATTTTGAGTATTGGACATCACCACTTTGGCTATCTTTGTATTTGGTCATAATAAAATAATCCTCAAAATTTCTTGAGAATCCGTGATCCAAATTCATGCCTTCTTCTGATAAGTTTCAGGGCAAAATTTACTACTTTTTTTATTCGTTGTGCGAATTCTAAAAACGCTTTCCTCTTGAGCGCATGTTTATCTATTTACCCTCTCTGTACTGTCTATTTAAAAGTTCAAGTTTTAGACGAATGTACCTGTAGCGAACGTAGCGAACATATTGAAATCATCGATTAGTATTGAAATAGTTAACAAGATACGAATTCAGCTTACGTTGAGCGTAATGTAATCGACGATGTAGACGCAAATGAAGCGAACGGAACCGGGGCATTGATTGCTCCCGCTCGTTCCCGATTTATTTTATTAAAGTATTTTTTGTCTCTATCTGTTGCTTGCAGACAAAACTGCCGTCCTCGATGTTGTCATTGACAACAAGGTGGGATATTAAACGCTCTGAGTCATGTCAAAAGTATCCTAAGTCACGCGAATTGTATACCATTGAATTGTTGTTCTCATTGCACTGTAATGAATGCAGTAAGACGGAGTACCTATACACTGAGAAAAAATTCTAGTAATAATTATTATTTTGTATAGAAAAGTGTCGATAGACTATCATGTAGTGAAAAATTTACCATACTGTAATGTAAATTTTACCGTAATATTTACAATACAGAATGGTAATTAAAGTCTGGCCACTTTTCTACGCAGGATAGTAATTTTTGTTAGAATTTTTTCTCAATGTACACTAAAAAAATCAGTAGATTAAACTAAATTTTTTTTAAGTAGTACCAACTGTATAATTTATTTGAATCAGCTAAATATTTTCATTGAAACTAGTATTTCCAAGAAATGTTTAGTTGATTCAAAGAAACTATTATGTTGTCACCCTTTAAAGGAACATTTAGTTGAAGCTACTCATTTTTTCAGGCTGAGTTACTATTATTATTATTAATTAAAGAAATGGTAAATTCAGATCTGTTTAAATTAGATAATAAATACTTAAAAAATGCCTTATAGTCGTAAATTAAAAAAAGTAAACTTGAGATTTTCCTAGTCTGAATTTGCCTCTTATAGTGTCGTTACTATAGTCTTCGTGGAATTCTAAATCTCGATGTACGAGAGTCGAGCCGTCTTTTAAAAGATTCTTATATAGTTTAATTGAACGTTGACTATTTATTGATGTTAAACAAAATAACATATTTTGAGATCGTTATGTATAAAAGGTGCAGTTACACGTAATTTATTGTATATTAATAAAATATACCTCGAGGTAGCAAAATCAAACATTAATTCTTGTACACATTTACAAAACGCCGCTTCGTTATATAGCAGGGGTACTCGCGCAAGCGAGCCCGCAGCAGCGTGTATTGCTGTTTCTCTGTTGATGTAAAACTTAAGTGAAATAAATAACACTGTACTGAACTCAACAAGGGCATACTTATTTCAACTCCGAAAAAACATAGAGTCAAGAATATTTTTTTCACAAATATTAGAGATAATTAAAAAAATGTAGCCCTTCTCCACTTTCCCGTTAAAAAAATGGCCACTAACTATGTAAAGTTGAATAAGTTATATTTCACTTAAGTAAGTGCTCTGATAAAGCATTAACCTTAAATTAACCAGTTTTGGTTAGTTTATGGTTAATTTTCCGTGAATAGTAACTTGTTCAAGTGAAATTACACTTATTCAACTTTAGAGTGTACCACATCGCTGCCAGGCGCACTCACTATTTCCTCCTGTTCTAGATGCAGCGCACAAGATCGAGGGCCCGGAGAGCGGAGCGGACTCGGGCTTCGCGGCGCAGGACGCGCCCCTTTCGCCGCCGTCGCTGGAGAAGAAGAGCTACGCGGAGAAACGCCGCTTCTGGGAGGACGTGGCGCGCAGCAAGCGCGAGAGCTTCCAGCGCAGCGAGTCCGAGGTGTCGCACGCCTCCCAGCTGACGTACCACGACAGCGATAGCGACTGCCTGAGTGACGTGAGGGAGCGCAGCGAGGACGAGGGTATCGTCGGCGGTGGGGTCGCGGCCGTGGAGGAGGACGCTGGGGTCGACATGTCCGAGTGCTCGGTGGCCGAAAAAGCCCATTACTTCGAGGAGCAGATCCAGCGGGAGACGAGCCTGGCGGCTCGCACCTCGTCTCTCAAATCCCAGTCGTCGCAGGACTCGGCGCGAGTGGCGGCGGCTAGGCTTTCCGGCATTTCGATGTCCAGCGAGGACGACTCGCGCTCCCTCGAGGTTTTCGAGGAAACTGAGCGTATTCTACTGGAGAAGGAGCGGATAACGGGTGGTACGAAGGTTGAGCTGAGGTCCTGGCAGGAAAGAGAGGAGGAGAAACGCGACGATATGGTGGAGAAGCGGCGAAGTGGTGTGATGGAGGAGAAAACACTCGCCGGGCTGATGGACGCGAAGAAGGTTAAGGATGAGAAGCAGAAGGACAGCTTCGTTAAGAAGCAGGACTCGAAGGAGGAGAAGAGCGTGCACGAAAAGAAGGATGGCGAGAAGAAGAGCCCGGTGAAGAGTAAGGTTGAGACGGACTTGGTAACGAAGGAAGCAACGGGAAAGAAAATGGATGGTAAGGGCAAAGTGTCGCCGGCGAAAGCGGAACCGGAAAAAGAGAGTAAACCCAAGGCGACGAAGATGCAGGAGAACGTTACGAAGCAGCAGAGAGGAGCGGAGACTCGATCTCCTGTGACTGCGGCTAAGAGCGCCAAGACGAAAGAAGAGACGCCTGCGAAACCTTCCAGCCTGCCTAAGCAGAAATCGAAGGATGAGTCTTCTCCAAAAGCTGTGCCACGACAGAGGTCGAAGGATGAGACTTTTGGTAAATCACCTCCGAAAAAGGACTTCGAATTTTCCAAATCTCCACCGAAGAGGGACGAGCCAATTTCGAAATCACCACCAAAGAAGGACGAACTGCTTTCAAAGTCACCGCCAAAGAAAGAGGAACCGTTATCCAAGTCACATCCGAAGAAAGACGAGCCTTTGTCCAAGTCACCTCCGAAGAAAGACGAGATCTTGTCCAAGTCACCGCCTAAAAAGGACTTCCTTTCGCGGTCTCCTCCCAAAAAAGATAAATCGAAAGATGACGCGAAATTCTCACCGAAAGCGGATAAATCTAAGGAGGTACCGGTTATAAAAGCGTCGACCAAAGTAGAGAAGGAAAAAGAACTTGCTTTGAAGAAAGATCAGACTTCACCAATTTTGAAGAAAGATAAGCCAAAGGATGCCTCACCTCCAAAATCTCCTCCTAAAAGTGATAGACGAAAGGAAGTTCTTTCACCGACGAAGACGGAGAAATCAAAAGGAGATGCAACAAAAACATTGCCAAAACAAAAATCTAGAGAGTCGCCTACTAAAGAAATTAAACCTGATAAAACTGCTGCTACCACAGCAAAGGAGGCAAAGCTATCAACGGATCTTCCTCTATCCCAAGCCAAGGATAAAGATAAAATAAAGGATGCATCTGTCACTTCTACAGTAACAACCACAGTAGTAACAGAAAAGACTAGTACTGTAACTAAATCTGATGGCGACAAACTTTTTACTCAAGAAACACTAAAAGAGACTACTGTAACGACTACGACCGACGATAAAAGTAAATTAAAAGAAACGACAGTAGAAAGCATTTCTACTTCAACAATGTCGAAAGATAAGTTACCCGAAACTACTGTACCAGCGAAGGAAATAGTCACTAATTTAATCGAAGATAAGTCGAAAATTCAAACTGAAATAAAAACTAAACCAGATACGGTACATGCTGCAGGTACACAAGAACCAAAGACAGGGGGAATTGCTACAACCACTTCCTTTTCGAGTAAAAAAATATCTGATCAAATTTCGATGTCACTGCAAAAGGATGCTAAAGTAAACGACATAATTAAAACAACGATAGAAGATAAAAAACTAAGTGAGCCAACTGTTATTGTAGCGCAAACGAAAACTGAAATAGTGAAACCTACTTCGATACAAAAAGAATTAATACCAATTGTGGATAGCAAAGATGCTAAATCGGCAATTGCTCCAACGTCAGAGAAAATTTCAGGTGATATTTCTAAGTCTTCGGTTGTTACTGATGACAAAAAAGCAGTTGCGGCCACAAAGACAGAAGAGAAAGTTACAGAAAAATTGAAAGATGAATCCGCTGCTGATAAGCCAAAGAGATTAGAAAAAGAAAATGGAGAGGCCGTTGCACCATCGATGGTATCGAGTCTGGACAAATCCAAGGAGATTTCCGCAATACCATCAAAAGACAACAAATCGAAAGAACTGCCAAGTGCAGCTCCAAAGACAGACAAGTCTGACGGCGAAATACCAAAGTCAATGATTCCAGTTAGAGAAAAGTCAAAAGAAGAATTTTCTATCAAATCTCCACCTAAGGACGTTAAACCCAAAGAACTGCCATCTGCAGCACCGAAACAAGAAAAGACAATTGATGAAATTCCGAAATCCATGATACCCAAGAGAGAGAAGTCAAAAGAAGAATTTTCAATTAAATCTCCACCAAAAGAAGATAAGCCAAAAGACTTGCCATCTGCAGCACCGAAACAAGA
>UXGC01002061.1:0-14249 GCA_900480045.1 Eurytoma adleriae
AAATCATTGCTTCTAGTCACATTACAGTCGCAACTCATCGCAACGCTTCATCTCTAGTCGCAACTACTGAAGCGCCATCGCAGCGTCGCGACTAAAGTCGCAACTAGTCGCAACTAGTCGCAACTATCAGGGGAGTCCGTCACTCTACCGACCGAGCCACCTCCGCCCTCTCAACTTCGCAGTCAAACACGAATTGGAATAGATGAAGCGCATGCGCAGCCTTACGATCGAAATTGAAACATCTAATTCTAGTGCTTGGCCGTACGCTTCGGTGCCAACCTACACATAATAGAATAGAATAGAATTCTAGTGCTTATACTATTTTTCGTGTAAAAGGCCTCCGAAATAGACGCGGAACGAAACAGATTGGCTGATAGGCAGATGTTTATTTATGTAATTTGTACTTCATTTACTAATAGTTGCAGAAGCTACTTGTATAATCTCTTACATCGATAAACATCTTTTAAACCTAAAATTCCAAATATCTTATGTGATTTGTTTATAAAGGGATACGAATAGCACACGGGCACGGCATTACACCGTAGGTAAAGACCAAATCTACTTTTCCGTATAAGCAAGTATACCGAAGTTCGCGATTCAAACCACTCGTTTACTCTCCAGTGCATCTATACGTTGTTGAAAACGTGTAAGTATATAATCTTCCTGTATCGTAGTTTGGGCTGTAAAGGTTTTACCTTTTGAGGAACTGACTTGTAAATCCATTTTCAAAATTTTAGTAATTGGAAAAATGTCGCTAGTTTGGTCGTTCATCGATCGATTTGCCCCAACTGTAAGGGCCGAAGAAGACGAAGAAGGTGAATTGGTTGACCCGCAAAAGATCTTGCGTGTAAGTCATTTCTCCTAGCTGAAATTATGTTACGTAACTTTTTTACCCTTAAAAAATATATACGGTGTTTTTCTTGCAATAAATAATCAAACTCATGTCAGCGTTAACGCTTTTAAAATATCGGATAAAGTACATATTCTTTACGCTCCAATGAAATATTTTTTATTTTTTTAGGAGAAATGCAGTCAATTGAAGAAATGTGCAGAGTTACAAGAAAAATTAAACACTTGCAATGATCGTGTTAACTCTAGATCTGAAACTACGGAGACCTGCGTTGAAGAGGTTATTGACTATATGTCATGTGTTGATCACTGTGCTGCCAAAACACTATTTAGTAAACTTAAATAATTTTATTGCTAAGATTTTAGAAAAACATTGAAGTGTATTTAGTTATATCCCCCAATGTTTTCTTTGCACATAACTCGTATTCAGTTGTTAAAAAAAAGTTGATTCCCACCTATTGGTCTGAATCTGCTTTGTCAGTGTTAACATGTTATTTGCTAATAAATCATAATAAAATAAGTTATACTCAGATAATTTGCATTTCAGTGTAAACAAAATATTACTTCAAACATTACTTTTGTATTAATTCTCTAAAGACCTTTAATTTTCAATTTTTACTTACTTATGTATACTATTCTAAAGTACTCCAATGATAAACAGGGAATAATCTCTGTTAATTATAATTGTTAAATAATGATTTTATGTCTGAATATAAAAATCTGAAAAATTTGCAACAGTTTTATTTATTATTGATAATTCAAGATAATAATACTTACAGACTGCAAATGCAACTAAATTATTGTAACGAAGGAAAAAATTTAACTTTTGTTTAGCAGAAAGAAAGTATCAACTTCTTTCCCAGCACCTGTTCAAGATGCTTGTATTTTCTTCCTCAATAGGTAAAAAAATAACATATGCACCATGGAAGGAAGTAAAGAATGCCACAAATTGCATGATTGTTTGCCCTCGCATTTGGCTTGAGCAGCAATTTACATGCGATTTAGACCATTCGTTACTTTTTCTCCCATGGTGTATAATATATTAATTTCGTTCCCTCTAAATTATTTTTCTATACATACTTTGAAGATTGAAAGAATATTTATTGCTAAACTGAATTATATAAATATATAACATAATTTTTATGTATTAAATTAAATTTTGAGATTCAATAGATTCTTCTTTTTCTGATAATAGATTCTTTTTTATTTACTGTATATATAAATTTGACATTTTGTATGCAAGAGCAAGTAGTGCAAAATCTTTTAGGGTAAATGATACTTAAATATGCTATTATATGTACATAATATATTTTCATTTGTGTTGATTTTACGTGAATCTACCAATCTACAGTACAGTCCAAAATTTCATAAAATTTTTTTATCTATTAAAGTAACTTTCGATAAGTATATATCAGTGAAATTTAAAAATCTTATGCCACTGGAATGCTTAAGTCCAATATTAAAAATAGTTCATAGATTAGTTAATTTAATATATTTTAATTACTCAAGACAGGTCTTTTAGTTTAATAAATATAATTTTTCTCAGAAACATGTAATTCTAAAAATGTAAGCAACTGAAAAATCACACACTTTTAAAAGGCTGAAATATTTCCTTAATAAAATATATATAATAAATCAAAACAGCTACTTTTGTGTTTAAATCCTTAAAGTATGTTTGTGCATGCATAAGAAGAATTAGATTCGTTAAAATTAAAGATAACAATTTCTATGTACATTTTGTTAATGATTTTTTCACAATATAATAAATGAAGCTGAAACTAGCCGCTGGTCTTAGCCGCTGAACTATATGGGGCTTTACATAAAATCGAATTTTCATTAAATATTTTAATGATTCTTAAATTTTATGTAAAGTCCCATATAGTTCAGCGGCTAAGTCCAGCAGCTAGTTTCAGCTTCATATATAATAACATTCTTCATAATAATGAAAATAATTTTTTTTAGTTCTAATTACAAAATATTAGATTATAAGAAAAATATTTATTGTAGATCTTTGAATAATTAAAATCATTTTAATGAATCTGATATTTATATATTTTTTTTTAAATTAACTAAGTTTGTAAAAGGATTGATCTTCTAAACAACTTACAAAATTGTAATTTAAATATTAATATCTGTGAAATTATACGACTGTAAATTCGTGAAATTATTAATGTCAAATAATTAATCATGAAGCTAAAAGGAATTTCATGAAATTTTGAAGAGTATTTTCTGTAAAAGACAAATCTTATACAGTTGCTTTGGCACATACCCCTTTTTAATTAAGAATGAACATTTTTAAATTCACATTGACGCCATATTCAATAATATGTTTAGGTTTCAACATTGTAAATTAAATAAATTCTAAGAAGGGTTGTCTTCAATAAGACTTTATATTTTTCTTTGAACTTATTATTATTGTTGTACTATAAATAATTTACACCTATACAAATGATAAAAATATTTAAAAGATTATTTTAAATCTTCGCAAAGTTTTTATTTTAGAAATCTACATGCTCCTGCGCATGATCATCTTCCCATTCACTCACACACACACACACACACAATAATGTACCAATCAGTCGTCTTTTAGAATGGACAATCACCTCAAATTTTTATTTCTTACATATTTTATTATATGAAAAATTTCATCACATTATTAGAATATAAATTGGACCATTGAGATCAAAAATTATTTAAGGAAAAGTTGCAGATACTTATATTTTAACTATTTAGTTAAAAAACTTGACTTTCAATATTAAAGTTAAAATTTTTAAATAAAACTATTTTTTGGGAATAAACACGTTTAATTAATAAAACTTTTTTTATCCTTTTAATATACCTTATAAGCGTACATAATAGAAAATAGAATTAATTAAAAGTTTAAGGTGAGGTACTGCCATAAAATGGTAGTAGAGGCGTCCGTACAAACAGAAGACATGCACTTCTTTCTGTAAGTTTACAAAATTTACCTAAAACTTTTACAATAATCACGAAAAGCACCTTAATTACCTGTTAATCAATTAAATAAATTAATTGATTCACCTTTTAATGTTGAATGGCTATTAGAAATCGTGCTACTAAATGGTATTTTTTATTTTATTTCTGTCAAACATCTTAATAGTCTTAATTAACATTTTGATTCCTGTTAATAAAATTTGTCATTAACTAGAAATTCTATAATCTTGTGAATATTAAAAATCTACAGTAAAACTAATTGAATAATTGTAAGTTATATAAATATTAATAGTTAGTGACAAACTAAACAATGTTTAAGCATTCTCTGTTCAAGATGGTAAAGGCTGCTTGGCTTCTTCCACTTTTGCCTTGTATTTATCTTGCTATGAATCCCGAAAAAATGAACTATCATTGAAAAAGAGTTTAAATATATTCTACTTTAATTAGGTCGGTATCAGTTTGAGTAGCAATCTATGAAAAGGCAAATAAGAAGTAAGTTGATACTAATATCACCAGTCGAATAAGAGGTACCCGAACATAAAAATGATCTCAAAATAATAGAATGAGCACAAGACTTACTGTATAAGCTAAAAAATTTTTATCGAATTAAAAAAAGTTAGCATTTACTTATGAACTTCCGCGATAAAGTAGAATGTAGAGAAAAAAGCGTGTCGCGCAAGAGATCGTTCGATAAAGCATCATTCAAGAATAATTCAGTGCTTTTTGTTGCGCTGATCTTTCTGGAATTGTCGCCAAGCCTAGACTTACGGTGCACTCTCGTTAGACGCCGTACATGGCCGCCAAAGTTCACAAATATAGGTTTACCGAAGCGCGAGAGGAACCTTCGGATCCTTAAGCCCCACTTACCCAGAACTTTAGGCCACTGCGATAAACGGTCGACAATTGCTAACTAACAATTTCAAGTAAGAACGAACATTCATTCAGCTTGTTTACGAGCTGTCAACAAATATCGACCATGTATCAGGGAGTACTCTATATTGATCTACAAATTAATGATTTAATGATTCTGAGTACGACGATCGCCTATTATGTTTTCCAGCTTCCTGGCGATGCAAGTGGTTGATGTCGTTATTACCTTTTTAATATTAGGTTCGCCTTCTGCCATTAAAATTTCCGTATCATCAGAAAGCAGACGTTTGCCAATACATTTTCTTGGATCAACTGAAGTAACCATTTTATTTATTGATTCTAAATCCTGTATAAAATTAAGTTATTTAATCGATGAGCAGAAATTTATTTTACTTTTTGCAAGACTATTTAAATAAACAATTAATAATTATCACCTTAGCTGGACTGCGATGAAAACAATACTGTAATTGTGGTGCAGGTGATGCTGCGATTTCCTTAGGATCAAGAACCCGAGTCATGACACTCTCTGTGACTCTTCTAACCGGTGAATTATTACTAATTGTTCGAACTTTTGGCAGTGGACTTAAAGTCAGGTTCATAACACTCCCTTCAGTTAAGCCCAGCTTTTTTGCAAAATCTTTTACTTCTGGTACATAAACAGTATTATAAAATTTAATAAGGTCACCTCGCTCCTCTGAACCGTAAATTCTTGAAGTTGCAGCCATATCCGATGGAGTTGGAGGTGCCACATTCTGCATTTGATTACCTCTACAGATTATATAATGAATAGAAATCGGCTAGTATTATCATGAAAAAAACAAAAAAAAGAACAAATAAGATTAAAATATTTTAACTAACCTTGTAACAATTTCTGTGGAGGAATCCAAATTGTTCTGAATCCTTGATATCAGAACAGAACGATAGATATGTGATTCAGCTTGAGGCTGCAATCTATAACAGCGCATAATCTCGGTAAAGGTATTCTTTTCTATTTTGCCTAGTTTACATATTACATAGACCGCAGACATAAGGATTTGATCAAGATGTCGATCTTTCATTAGATTTGTGCGCTCCATCACGGAATATTCAAATATTGTCCAGATTTTACGCTTGAGGTCAAGATCAGTGATATCAAGTGCACTGCAAATAGTCTGCATTCGTGTAATAGTTAGATTATAGAATTTTCGAAAAAATAAAGCAAGTGAACCAGTTCTACGCGGTCGATTCATTGTAACTATTGGCGTACTGGATATTGGACCATTTCTGTGGTTATTTGATGCCTCCGATACTGTAACAAGTCGAGACAGCAAACTTGGATTTCCCACCTTCAATACACTCTGTGCAGGGGCCTTTGTATCAGCAAACAATCGCTTCTTCGCGATACCTGATGGTGCACCTGGTGACTGAAACCTAAAAAAAATAATAAATAACATTCCAAGTTGTTCAATATTTTCGATACTAAGGAAATAAATTTTTAAATACGAACCTTTCTGATGCCGAAGAAATAGGACTTTGAGCAACATCGTGATGTGCTCCTCTATCTAGTGCAATTCTTCTCGATACTAACTGACCTGGTGTATTAGGATCAACTAAATCAAAGGTACCTGGTAAAGCAACATCAACATATGATGGAACACTATCCCCACAAGTTTGAAGAGCTTGCCATAAAGGACTTCCAGACTTCCAAGCTAAAGATTCAAGAATCATTTCTTCAATACGATTTAAATGCTTCACCATATCTCGTGTCAACTGATCAACAGCAACTTTTACAATTATCTCGATTACTTTATAAAAATGATAAGCTTCCAAATTTAAAGCTTTCAAAATCCAAGGAAATGTTCTATCTTTATTCTGATATGAATAAACAACAATTTCACAACAACATGCAAATAAACATTGAAGAAATATGTCATTTTTCAATAGAGTCTGTAAAAAATAATAATAAAAGCATAAAAATGTTATGTCCACTATTGAAACTTGATTCTTTATAAATTGTGAAAATCACTTACAGATACATCAAAAGTTTGCTTTTTTGTCATTTCATCTTTAAGAACTAATTCTAAGACTTTATAAAACAACGTTTGTGCAGATTGCAAACGTTTTTTACCAAAATCTAAACAAGAATTTTCGGCTTGATCAGAAGGTTTAGGTGAATACAATTCACAAAATATTTTTCCAAAATCTTGAACTTTGGATTCAACAAAAGCCTGAATATCTTGTGAACTATTTTTAAATATATCCATAAGATTTTCAGATGGTATAGCTTGACAACCTACTAATAAGGTTTGCAAACGTATGACACTTTGAGTTGGATTTGAAGATGGTGCAGCATTGGTTCCATCTTTAGTTTTCAAATATTTACGTCCAGTTAATGGTGTTGGTGGAGCTAAATGGTGCATCTATTAATATTATAAAATCATATTATAACAACTCTTTTATGTATTGGATTTCAAAATTAAAAACTATTACCACTTCTAATTGTTCTCTTTTGGAATGAAACTGTTCTTGTAAATCACTTATCATTTTTGAAGGTGATGATCCAATATTACTATTAGAGTCTGGAGCTGAAACATAAAAAACCACAAATATTAAAATTTTTGAGAATATAAATTAAAAATCAAAATTTATATTTACTCTTTTTAATATTTTTATTGATAATTAAAACCACGAATTCAATGCTACTAATAAAAATCACAGTTCACAATTTAATACACTGTGCAAGAGATTTAAATTTTTTTATTTTTATGAATAATGCACTAATTAGTTTCATACAAGTAAAAAATGTGGCAAAATATTAAAAAATTATACTGCAATTGAACCATATTTTTTCTCGACCAACCCACCTTTTGATAACATAGACCAAGATATTTCTCCATGGAGAGATTGCACATGGGATAAACCTTCTAGTCTCGATCTTCTCCATTCAGCTGAATATCAGAGTGATGAAAAGCAGGCACATATTGGTTAACAGCAGGAAATGAAAAGGGAATAAAAATGTAAAAAAAAAAGAAAAAAAAAACAAGAAAAATCTAGTTTTGAAAACAAAACAATTTTTGAAACAAAAAAAAGATTTTCAGTAAAAAAAAAACATGTTTAAGTATCGCGCGCGCGTGTGTGTGTGCGTGTGCGTGCGCGTGTGCGTGTGCGTTTTGGGATTGCACGCTCGCGTGTGCGAACTAGCAGTGGCACAATTTCAAGTTTGTCAATAGTACATTTCGATACAAGTGCGAGAATGCGATTTTAGCCTCGTGTGATGTGCGCACGAGTGAAGAAAGTGCAAAAAAGTCACCCGAGGCTAAAATCACCTCCTCGCTCGTGTATCGAACCGTATTTTTCAATACAACATGTGTAAGGTACGATTATACGCAGCTAATTGTCAGAAAGCGTGCGCAAAGTCGTATCTTTGTACCAATGTAAATTTTCACCACCTATTATAGAAGAATTGAGTATATGTAGTCTGCGCTTTACTAATCTTGCCCCTTATTATTACAATGCTTTAAGCAGAGGTCTGACAAAGCTTATATATAGTAAACAAAAATTCTCTTACCCAAAAATATTCTTTCATCTAAATCTCCAACACTGAGAACATGTTGTTCATATGTTTTATTAATTGCTTTACTGTTTCCATCAAAATTTAAAGCTTCTAAAATTCCAGAAAAATTGGACTGATCACCTCTCACAATTTTTTCATTAAAAAGTTTATTCATATATCTCTTTAGTGAATATTCCTTTATCCCAATAGCTTCAACTGTAATTGCACTATGTCGTTCACATAGCAAACTAACAATACAGTTTGCAGCTTCTGGTGGAGTAAAGTTGTCATCATTAAAATTTTCTGGTAAACCTATAAATTCATTTACCAATGAGTAATGAGAAATATTTTATTTAATCTACTACAAAATATAAAATTTAAATAATTAGACTAGATACTAACCAGGAAAATCTAGATTTAATAAATCTTTTCTGTTTGCTAACAAAGCATTACTGTATATTAAGTCACAACAAACTAGCAGTAAATGATAAGAATTAACAAGATCATCAGAAATAGTTGATATACCACTTTTGATACAAATAAAAAGAGACCAGCAAAATTCAAACAATCTGGATGGTGTACATGGTACAGCCTTATGCCTTCTTAATCTAGTTGGCTTGCTTATGTCATCAGAAGGGCTTTTAAAAATATCTTTAAAAATAGGTTGATACTTTTGGAATATTACTGAAGATACAGAAAAATTTCTCTGAAGAGTATCTATTCTTGCTCCAAAATCTTGTGGCATGTTGCACATATCTGCCCATGCTTTACTTTTTTGGAAAAACTCTATCAAAGGTAAATTACACAGTCTAAGAAGTCTAGTCAAAGAAACACAGTTCCCTTGAATATTTGCTCCAGTCTTTCCTACTGTAGGAGTTGTGGCTTTCCGACAAGCAACATATAAGGCACAGCCAATCCAATGCAGCTGGTCTCCCTTTAAATAAATTGATTTATTATACAATTATAAAAGTAAAGAATGAATAAATGAACAAATAAATATGTAAATAAATAAAAATGAAAATTTTCGATCGGAATAAGTTCATAATTAAATAGAAAAGGTAAGCTACCTCAAGAGTGTAATGCTGTCTTATGTTTTCGTAAGACCTCCAAGCCTCATTGGCCGCACTCGCGTCCATGTTAAGCTTCTGGCAGAGATCCTGGTGTTTCATGAATGTTGAGTCCTCGACGTCATCGGACTGACCCATTTTAGTAGACCCTTGTATCCTGTTCTACTGTATAATGTTATATCCTAATTGACCGGTTGTGTAAATGAATAAAGAACTAATTAAAAATAAAGTATAAATGTGCGAGGATGGCTTTGTTGTGGCTCGAAAAGTCGAAACTCCCAGGAGGTTGACGCACACTTGGCTACGCGACGGCAATCACCCGCGCAGTCGACCGTTCACAACAGGGCCTCGAGCTCTGCATACTCTATGTGCCATCCACCAGTGAGTGATACATCAGACACGGCTTTGCGCGGGAAACTCTCGGTTATGTCGCCATCTTCCTGCCAGCTTGGCGGGCTTACCGCCTTGCCGAGCTTCCAGACTTCGTCGCCGCTCGCAGCGACCTCGCAATAAAAAAAATACAGCAATTTCCATGAACGCATAATTTTCGTCCTCGCAGGGCGTCACGGTCGTCAGCCCACAGCCGTCATCATAGCTGGTACAACTGTACAACGAACGCACGACTAATTCTATATTCGCAATAAAAAATATCAATTATGAAAGCATTATTATTTTTCAGAATTCTTTCATTGATCTTTTAAACAAAGAAAATTCCTTGATTGTTCAAATTGAAATCTTAAATTTCTAAGAAAAGTTTTTGAATTTTGGCGCCATTCATTACATTCCTATAAATGCATAGAGATAATCGGACGGCCAATCACGTTCGCGAATCTTGGCGACCATATTGACCAATCATAAACACGCATAAATGCTTCACATCAAATGCTTCAAGAAAAGGCCATCACTTTTTTAGGAGAGGAAATGCTTCACAACAAATGCTTCAAGAAAAGGCCATCACTTTTTTAGGAGAGGATAATCACGCATTAAATGCTTCACAACAAATGCTTCAAGCAAAGGCCATCAATTTTTTAAGAGAGGAATAGAGACCGGACGACCAATCGCGTCTTGGCGACCATCTTGGCGACCAATCATAATCAAGCATGCTCCACAACAAATGCGTCTGACGTCATAGAGCGCCGTGTCGCGCAGCTCCTATATGCACACACTCCCTTATGGGATGTAACACCCATGGTTGATGGTTAGGAATCTGTTTTACCGGAATCAAAATTTATTCTTAAAAATTTATTCTTAAAAATCGAAACTAATTTTGGAACTAAAGAGAAATAGCTCTTATTCCTCAGCTCTTATTTTTTTACGCGTACAGATGACGTAATTCTAATCTATAAAGTATGATGTTTTTGAAGTAATAATAATAATATTAATTATATTTTTTAAATGACTTGACCACATTGAATTAATGAAATTTGAAAAAAATACTATGTGGTAAATGATTAATAACAAGAAATAGGAAGTAATAGAAAGTGCAAATAGACACTTTGTTACTTTTAAGCTTTCTTCTTAACATCGTCGAGTTTACATACACAAGTTCAAATATGAAATCTTCAAAAATGCAATTAGGAAGTATTGTAAATAAAGTTATAAATTCTGATCGTACCAAAAAGTAAGTCTTACTTATTTTTACTTTTATTTTAACATTTTATAAAAATAAAAAATAAAATTTTAGAAAACAATACAAAAATACATCTCAATCATGGACGATTTCTAAAACATTTGACAATGTAGTCAAAATATCATCTACTACACATAAAAATAGAAGAGTTACAGTATTAAACAAAATATTTATGAAATATGTAACTGACTTAATGACCACAGGAGAAATTGCATCAAAATTATTAGGAAGAGGAGTTGAGGTTACTCATGTGAAAGTGACCCCTGATTATAAATTAGTTAATATCTTTTGGTATTCCTCAGATAAAGAAAATGAAAATACAGAAAAAATATTAAAAGAATCTGCAGGTTACTTGCAACACGAACTATCCCAGCTACGAATTATTGGAATTGTTCCTCCTATACAATTTGTCAAAAATAAACATTTTGGACTCATAAAAGAAGTAGAAAATAGATTAGCTAAAGTTGATTTTGGAGAAGATTACGTACCGACTGCATATATTTTGGAAAATAATGTATCTATTTTAGAAACTTCACTTTCTGATAAAGTGAGAATACAGCTTTCTAATTTAAACAATAGTAATCTGCAAAAGAATGAAATTTATGAAATTAATATTCCTGAAATGAAAGAAGACGTAATGGGTTTTAATCACAATTCTATTATGAAAAAGGTTAGTAGTATAAAAACATTTAAACTCACTATTAATTTTAAATTTAAAAGAGTCTGTTTATTAGGCAACTTTGAGTAGTAAATGACAATAACAAGCAATGGGCTTCTTACACTGCAAGCTCATCTTTTCTTATAGTGGTTCCCAGTGAAAGAAGCTTAAGGTTATATTCTTGGGCTTCTACTCTCCTGTACCTACAGAAGTTATTAACAAATACTTACAGTAGCTAGTATTTTCCTCTTGGTTCTCTGAGATTATAAGTTCTCTGAGTTAGGATTCTGAGATTATTTTCCCTTTGCCTCTGTAGCAAGAAATATATCACAATCATATTTTCCAGTTTGCTCTAATCAAAGTACCTCTCTTAGTATTCCTGTTACATGGATCGATTATCTTTTGTAAAATAATGTCTTGTAGACTCCAAAGTGCCAGCTAGACAGTCTCTTTATAAAATTTAAAATGGTAATAATTAATACATGTTTTATTTTAACTAGATTAAGCAATCACTTCATCAAATTAAAAATACTGAAAAAAATAAAGTATTTATAAGATCAAATCAGCTTACTAGTCAAGCATCAGCTTTTCAAGTCCACAGTTTTTTAAGTAACAACCAAGAAAATCAAGTGTTTGAAAATTTTTTAAAAATGCGTTCAATGGAACAAAAACATAAACAGAAAACTATTTCTCTACTGCAAGCAAAACTTGAAGATGAAACTGAATGGGATAAACAAACAATGAATGAATATTTCAATGAAGAAATCAATATCGATGAGGAATATAAAGATGAATATTATGAAATAGAAAAATATAAATAAATAATTTATATGTCATATCCATGCATCTGTTTTATCAAGTTTATAGTAAAATACAACCGAGAATGACAAGCCCAATTCCAGATAGATAAATAAATTATAATATCATAGTTTTATATTATAGTTATAAAACCATGGATATATTAAGAAATTAAAATGTACTCTATACAATAATAATAGATATAGCCCATGGATCTGTATACATATATATATATTTTTTGTTTAAACCTCGTAATTAGGAAAAGAATTTATGATTCCAAATTCAAGTCAATCCATTCATAACTGTAAGCCACAAAATGTTTGAAAAATTTGTAAATGTTTCGTAAAACGTACAATTAGGTACTCTCTGGTACGTTTCGTTACGCTTGTGTACGATTCCATACTGTTGTCATGATTAGGAAATTTTTTTAATTTCCATTCGGGTGCAGACCAATAATACTGACCTGCTTATTATAAAAAGTAGATAAATATGTAATTCCATTCATAAAAAGACCATGGCGATTAATATCGACGTGGAGACTTAAAGCATTGTTATAGATGTTTAAAACGGCTTTCTATTCGTGAATATTTGCTACTAACTTCAAGCAAAAAAAATAGAAAACCATCTTTTTTTTTTCTCCGTCTCATGGCTAAGGCCGTTTAGACCAAGTGCCCGTATTCCATTCCTCGGTATTACAATCAACTATCTATTTTAAAATCGAGGATTACCTTCAATTTTTAAATAACTGCTGCTAAAATCGGCAAAAGATTGTGAATAGTGATAAAAAATACACATTTTTTTATCACACGATCTTTTACCGATTTTAGAAGTAGTTATTTAGTTATTGATTTTTCTATCTTGTAGATATGTACAAGTAATATTCGCAATAGAGCTGGTTAATATTCACAATGTACTAGCTATTTTTTTGTAATATTTTCCATTATGGGTAAATGAAATATGAAAAATGGATAAGTAAATGGTATAAATAAGGTAAACCGTCAAGAACTCTGAAGTAAACAACTTATTGATAAAATTGGTGTACATACATTAATATGTATCTCAGTAATACATGATTACACATAAATATTTGATTTAGTAACAAAGAAAGCAGGTATGGAACGATACAACTTGCACAAACTCGCACATTATTCGGCACCTATTTGAAGAACATCAAAACATACGGCACATACCCTCACCGGTTTGTTTAAACCAAATTTCAATATTGGAACATCTTGACCTGAACATTTGCTGCATAAAATTCGTCCACAATGGCGACTAAAATAAGTAATTCACAGTCAAAATATGTAATAATAGTACTCGTACTTGTGGCGAAAGTATCGCTCATGCGCGTCCGCCCCCAAACTGCAAGGGTTGAAACGGCAGTTTCAACGCAGCACCGATACTTCAGTCACACACAGTTTTTAATGTATGTATGTGTCATTTATCGAAATTTGAAGTTTGCCGATAAGTCGTTGAGTGTTTATTAATCTCACGTTACGTTCAAGTATGTACAAATTAAAAAAAACGAAACTGACGAATTTAGCGAGAGCTCTGACGTCACTTCACTTCACTAATGGGTAAAGTACAATTTACGCGCTGCTAACGAGCGTCAACATCTTACGCTTACCGGCAAACTTCAACATTTGGCAGAAGACTTATACATTGAAAAGTGCCAATAGGGAACACGCATAAATTTTCATTTTAATTTTATTCGATAAATGATTAAACATTGTTTAAATTTACTAAAAAGTATTTACTTTCTCCTTGAGGAAGCTTTGTATAGTGATTTTTGAAGTTTTCGAAAAAAATATACAATAGTATATTACACAACTAGGGAGGAAAAGTAAAGAATGTCTCAAATCGCATGTAAATTGTCACCCCAGGCGAAGC
>UXGC01002062.1:0-14236 GCA_900480045.1 Eurytoma adleriae
GTGCGCTGAGTATCTTTGACATATTGCAGCAAGCAACCGGCTGCTCGCAATGCTAATGTTGCTTTTTCAACGCCAAAACCCATTAGATCTTGTGTCCCAAATTGCAGATTCAATTGTTGTTTGGCGGTATCTAATTCGAACTCCCATAACGGACGACGACGTAATCCTTTATTATTTTCAAATAGCGCAACATTGACAAAATTCTCTGGATAGAGCAGTTCTGCCGGGCGGGTTCGTTGTAATTCAGCGCTAATAGTAGTGATATCAGCCATTTCACTAATAATAAAACGGCCAGAAGTAATATCTAACGTGGCATAGCCATAACGATGATCTTCTTGCCAAATCGCGGCTAATAGATTGTCTTGACGCTCTTGTAGTAATGCTTCATCAGTCACGGTGCCTGGCGTTACGATGCGAACAACTTTACGTTCAACCGGGCCTTTGCTGGTAGCGGGATCACCGACTTGTTCACAGATAGCCACCGATTCGCCTAACTGAACTAATTTGGCTAAATAGCTCTCTACGGCATGGTGAGGTACCCCAGCCATCGGAATCGGTTGCCCGGCCGATTGTCCACGCTTAGTTAATGAAATATCGAGTAATTGTGCGGCTTTCTTGGCATCATCAAAGAATAACTCATAAAAATCACCCATCCGATAAAATAACAAAATATCAGCATGTTGTGCTTTAAGCCGCAAATACTGCTGCATCATTGGGGTATGGGAAGCGAAGTTTTGGGGGTTAGTCATAGTTTTTATATTTAACTCTTTGAGTTGTAATGTTGCCGGTAAAATTTGCTTGCTTAATGCTATTTAAATTAAATCCTAGACAATTTCCAGTATAAGGAATTAGTTTTAAAAATGCATTGGCAGCTTGTTAGCTAAATCTACCCACTGATAAAAAATTGGCTTTACTATACTATGGAAAGTCAATAACCAGAAGTCAGCGTGTTGAAAAATAGTGCTCGATAAATTAGCGCAAGTGTAGGATCTATAGCAGATTTATTGGCTAAATTACGAGCGGAGTGGAAAAAACAGCGCTAACGGTTATTGAGTTACTTGCCTCACTGTGGTGAGTACTCAATTAACAGGGGTAACACGGTGCAAAATTATTCTGCCGGCTAACGGAAAGCATGAGTCAATAAATGAGATTATTAATGGTCAGAATCTACTCTTTGGCCAAGCCATTGTTGAGATAGCAAAAGTAAAAACAATTTGTTATGCCATTTGTTTAAGAGCAGTGGCAGCGAGTTAAATTAATTTCTGCTTATGTTAGCACACTGGGTAATAATTTAACTTGCGCTCAAAAAACCTTCGCAATGGCGGTTTTCTGATTATTTATGACGGATGAATTAGGCAAAACCCGCCTAACAAAATGCTATAACAATCAGATCAGATAAGTTTTTTGAGAAAACAGATAACGCGTTCTATTTCATCAAAGCCCCAATTTTGATGCGCTTTATAGGAGAGTGTATTGCCAATTTCGGCATCGGAACAGAGTTCATCAAATCCCTTTGCAATGAGGTCGGTGGTTATTTGACTGATCAACGCCTGAGCAATACCTTGTTGACGATATTCAGGCTTAACCCAGATACCTTCCAAAAATGGAACCGTTTGTTTGCTACAACCATTGGCATATTCGCGTAGTGAAATTTCGGCAAAACCGACTGCCTGATGATTAGCCAACAGAGCAATATATGCCGCGTTCTGTTTGTTACTTAATATGTTATCGATGTCATTAAGGTGGCTAGCGCGGGCTTGTTTATCCCACAATTGCAGACGCATAGTTGCCCAAACCATACGGTCGGTTTTTTCCATCTTTCTAATTATTATTGACATATTGTTTCCTATTTGCTTAACAGCGGCAATATTATCTTTTTAGTTATTAAGAAATAAAATTAAATAATTTAGTTATGACAAATTTTGGATGGTTTTATTGATTCATTATTTTATAAGAATACCATTTAATCGTCACATTTTGCTCAATAAATTTGGTTTATTCGATTTATAAAAAAAATAATCGTATATCTATTTTACCTCTTGTTTTAGTTAAAATTATTTAACATTAATTATGACAAGGATGATAATGAAAAAGTTAGTTTTAGCTTTAATTACAATCGGAATGATGAGTGGTTGTGCAACGATAGTGAGCGAAAAAACTTAGCGCGTAGCAATCCGTCTGGCGCTGAATATTCTGTCAAAGATCAAAAGGGCACAATCATTGCTCAAGGAAGAACGCCTCAGGGAATTATATTAGAAAAATCTGAGGGTAGTTATTTTGGTAAAAAAATTATGAAATTACGTTGACCAAGGAAGAATTAAAACCGGTTACCTTACCGTTAAAAGGGAGTGTAAATGGCTGGTATGTCGCTGGTAATCTATTTTTTGGTGGATTAATAGGTTGGTTAATTGTCGATCCATTTAATGGTGGTATTTATACCCTGCGGCCGGAAAAAATTGATGCTACTTTATCGGCAAATTAATTTTAGTCAGCATGCATAAAATGATTATCGCTATTTTCATTGTCCTTAAGCCCTGTAGGGGCTTATTTTATGCAGAAAATTGTTTAATGAGTGGCGCTAACGAACGGCATGCCATGTTTGCTAAACGAGTATCGGTTATTTGTCATAAACACTATTTCTCTATTATTAAAACTTATGGGTTTGTCGCATTAATCATTATTACATTTTTATCTTTAACTAACCGAGCAGCTTATTTTGTTATTAAGTAAATTTAATTGCTATTAATGCGACAAATACGGTTAATTTTAGGATGTTTTTTTAAAATTTTGTTCAAAGAAAGCTCGGGCATCTACAGCATTTGCCTTCGATAAATCATTATCAATAATTTTTTTGGCATAATAAGCGCTAAAGCGTCCGCAATCATTACCATTCAATAAAGATTGATCGCTATGATGTTCGCTAGTGACAGCAAAATTTTTGTCTAAACCTAAATTTTCATCTGCTAGTAGCTGCTTGGTTAAATGCTTTGCGCCACGATAAAAAGTATCAAGTAAACCACCTTTAGAATCATGAATTTTAGCCGATTGAATTTTACCCGCATTTATATCGACTTCGAGTAACACAAAATGGCCGCGAGTACTAAAGACTAATTTATTACTTTGCGCAATGGGAATTAAGGCTTTTACTTGCTGGTGGGGATAAGCATTTTTGATATAACTAAGTGCCTCTGCAACAGAGCGACCACCAGATTGTTGATGTTGTATTGGAGTCGGGTTAGCCATATCATGGCAGGCAGAAGAGACAATATAAGTAGTGCCTTCTTTTTCCATGCTTCTAAAGCTAACTTGTTTTTGGCTTCCAATGTGAAGCTCTATTTCTCGATTGTTAAAGTAGATGGGATCATCATGTTTCCATTCATTCATTCATTCATTCATTGAATTGAAAATATTATCCAAAGCAGAATTTAATTTTGAAGGGGCTAGTTTCTCACCAAAAGTCCCGGTTAAATAATTGAAAAAATCACGCATCCAGGCACAAAAACCGGACTTTTCTGGTGAAGGTGGATTGCTAAACTCAGTTGGCATGCTGGGTTCAGCACCAGAGATATTATCCCAATCACTAGATAGATGGAGATGACTGTTTGAGATTATGGTCATAATTTGGACTCCTAAATTATTAATAGGAAAAGTATTTCATTTTAACGCTATTGCAAAACAGCAGTGACTTAACTCTTAACCGCGATAAGTTTGCGCTTCTACAATAATTTTCCCAAGGAAACTTATTTATTACTATCAGGATTAAACCTTATTATTATGAATATCTTTTATTATTTGCCGTTATCGACAATACGGCTTTTATACTATTTAATACTAAAATAATTAGCGATTATTATATAAAGATTAATTAACCTAACTTTGTTATAAAAATATCGATTAAACAAGATTAAGAATAAAAACCGCGTTAAATAGTATTTTTCTTTCCGTTATTGGCCAAAATCGAAAAAAAATAAATATTTTTTTAAAAAAACATGACGACAAGATATGTAATGCTATCTGTTAGTGTATAAAGATTATCTAGAGATAATTTCTGCCAAGGCATAACTTAACGAGACTGTTAGTGCTTTTTTATCAACAGCAAATAAGTTAGTTATCGATGGTGAAGAAGTAACGGAACAATTTTCTGGCCAGGTATGAAGTTTCAGCAAGGTTGGTGGTGTATCACTCAATGATTTTACTGTAATTAATCAGGCGGCGTTTCTTGAGTGTAATAAAGACAGGATTAAACTTAGATATAAATTTTTTTGATCCATAAATAGATGATTGCTAATAATGTTGTTAGTAGAGAAATGGTTAATACAATAATAAAGCCTATCACTTGGCCTTCAAAAGGGATTTTAACATTCATTCCCCAAAAACTAGAAAAGATCATTGGTATAGTTAATAGTATGGTAATGGTTGCCAGAAACTTAAAAAATTTATTTTGATTATTGGCTACCATTGAAGCAACCGTGTTCATCATATCGGTAATTATTTTTGAGTAGGTTACGACGACTTCAATTGACTGTTTATTTTCAGGGTATATATTATCGAATAACTCCTCATCGATTTCAGCAAAATAAGAAGTTTTATAACAAGCACTGCCTTTTATTTTAATAATTCGCATAACAGCCAGATCATTGAAATGGCATGGCATGGAAAAAAAGACCCAACTAGGTTGTAAAGCCATTATACTGATAACATCTTCATTTTTCGTGCTAGTTAATAATTCCAATTTCTAACCTTTCAAATTTACTGGTGATTAATTTTGTAATGATATTAAATTCACTTGCAATGCCATACATCAAAGCCAACAATACATTTATGCCAGACATATTTTTACAGTCAATATTCTCAATATATTTCAAGGCATTCACTTTATCATATGAAAGAATAGTCATATTTTTTAGTTAAAAAAATACAAATTGGGCTAATTCAAAATGCGTTATCACCGATTTTTATTGGCGAATTAATAATAGCAAAAATAAAATTATCCCATAAATCAATTCTCGCGCTCTCTTTATTAGCTAATGTTTTATTTATATTTTGTGTCGAGATAGCTGTTTTTTTGCTATCGAAGTAATATTTTGTTCAGTTGGATTTGTAATATGAATAATATAGCTATCATTATAATATAATGTATTAGCCGTATCAGAGTCTTTATTATCCAAATGATAATTAGCCACAAACAATTAATCACTTTGATATCTTACTATTTTATTATGTAATTATTTCTCACAATATTGAATTTATCCATGTGTGTTTTGCAGGTAAGTCTATTCGATATTATTTCCCAGTACTCACTGGCTAAGCGTTGCCAATTATGTTTGTAAAAGATCTAAAGTCTGAGAAGCTATGCCTAAAGTGTTATAAAAAATAATAGTAATATCACAAATTAGTTATAATCTTAGTACTAGTATGCAGATTTAATGAATTAAGTTATCGATTGTTGGTGAGAAAATCGCTCTAGGAACAATAGCTAATAATATAGACGCTTATAATGCAAGACTATAAATAAAAATCGAGTTAATGGGGTTGATATGAAAGAGTTAACAGCAGGCTTTTCTAGAGCTAACCATGTTGGCATTACTGTCAGTAATTTGGCTAAATCTATTGCTTTTTATGAAACGTTAACGGGTACTAAAGCGGTAAACGTTGATGAGATAAGTGGCAAGAGAATGGCGCAGACACAAGGTTTAGATAATATTCGAATTAAGTTTGCTAATTTTCAGCTTGATAATTTGAATATCGATATCCTGGAATATGTCGTACCTGAACCTACCCGAGCTTCTTATTCCAATAACCAAATTAGCGCCATGCATCTTTGTTTTGAAGTTGATGACCTAGATGCTGCCATTGAGCGAATGAAATCGATAGGTATTGAGCCTGATGGGGAGCCCATATTTTTTATGCCAGAAGATGGATTAAAATCAGGCTTTGGTACAGGCGTTGCGTACTTCCGTGATCCTGACGGTACTAATTTAGAAATTATTGCCCCTAAAGGACCATTTGTACGTAAAACATAATATTAATAGAGACATTGTGGCGGTTAGTCGTTTCATTTCATGCTTTCGCTCCACGACCGTTCATTCCTTAGCCTTTGAACCGATTGGTTATTTCAGCGCGGGTTAACTGGGTATCTTTAATCGCTGATGGTCTGTTTATACCACTATCAAGCATCCAGCGGGCTAACGACTGTAATTTCAAACATTGCAGAATTTGCACGTGATTTGCTCAATCAACAAGTAAAATCAGCGCTTGCTGTAGTTAAAGATTTGTGAGCTGATATGAAATATATGCATTTTTACTTATTTTATTTTGCTATTATTTTCTACTCAAACATCAGCAGAAGTGATTGTTGCGGTGGGTGCTGAACCCATCTACCCATAAAGTTATTATGATTATCCAGTTTATTACTGTGCGCACTATAGCTATTATGATGCCGAATGGTTTGTCGAACTGTCAGTATACGTAATGTTAGTTACCTAGTTGTATGTAAAAATAAACCAGTAACTTATCACTTAGCAAAAGTCTTCTCCATGACCAGAGATGCTTACATCTGCAGAAGACTTTTACTTGATAATATGCGTTAAATTATCGATTATATATTTTCATTTTTTACTTATTAACTTAATTCTGACTGTTATCATTTTTGTATAAAAAATAGTTGAGTGATTATTAAATCACCGCATCAATATTTATGGATTCAGTCGATTTTTATTAATAGTTTTTATCATAAAATTAAGGGGTATGTTAATATAGTTTCTCATGAAATAATACCTCAAATGATGATTTGAATGTTAAACTTTTTTAATGCAAAATATATTCAGTTATCTGAAAAAAATAAAAATGATTTATTTTTTTTAAGAAAAAGATCATTTAAAGATAGACTTAACTGGTCAGTCATATGTAAAAATAACAAAGAATTTGATGAATATGACAATAAAAATGTTGATTATCTTTTAGGCTCATATCAAGACCGGATTGTATGTGGTGTAAGATTTATTGATATAAAAAATAATAATATGATTACCGGAACATTTTATAAATATTTTAAACAAATAAATTTACCGAAAGGGAATTATTTTGAGGCTAGTCGATTATTTGTAGATAAAGAAAGGATTGTAAAATTTGAGTTAAATAAATATTCTATCAGTTTAATGCTTTTTTTATCAATGATTTATTATGTCAGGAATCATAACTATGATGGCATATGTGCAATAATTAGTTATCAGATGCTGATTATTTTCAGACGTGCAGGGTGGAATGTTGATATTGTTAATAAAGGTATTTCCGAAAAAAATGAAGTTATCTATTTAATCACTATGCCTATAGATGGTAAAAATACTTATTTATTAGAGAAAAATGTTAAATCTAAATATAAAGTTAATGATCGCTGGCCTTTAAATTTTCTATCAAGATGGTAATTGGATCATTTTTAATTCAGTGGCTAATTTTATAGCATGCTTGGTGCTGGAAACCCCTAGTTTTTTGACTACATTGCCCATATGAAATTTTATGGTACCTTGTTTAATCCCCAGCATTTTTGCAATGTCTTGATACGTTCTGCCTATGCTGACCCAGTACAAAATTTCATTTTCTCTGGAAGAAAGCCCTGAAGGTTTGTACTGATTGCGGCCTTTTTCAATTTCATCATAAAGAGATAAAAGTTTCTGGTGTGTTTTGATCAATAATTGTTGAAATTTTTCTTTATTGCTATTAATAGTATATTTATTATTATCATCTGATCCTGTTTCAAAAATAGATAATACCGCCAGGTTAGTTAGATAATCATGAAGAACGAAAGTATGACCTTTATTTATATTATATTTTTTTGAGTGTTTGAATATTTTAGGTAGTTTCATCTCTGAATAAATCATTATTTTTTCATCCCAGTGAAAATCGTCTACTCTTTCCATGGCGTTTATAATTACAGGATCAATAAGTTGATAACTTCCTTTAAGATATAGCTCAAACCATTCAGTATGGTTATTTATTATTATCACATCCATAGGATTAATTTTATTCATCACCAGGTAGGCATATTTTATATCACCATACTTTATGATTTGCTCATCTAAAAAGTTTTTTATCTTTTCGTTTATTAAACTATTTTTAAAGAAACCTTTAGTCATTTATTTCGCTCTAAAGTGAATTGTTATTAACCATATTTTATAATAACTCTAATATATTTTTAATCCCTTATACTCTTTTTCTTTCTTTTGACAACTCATGATGCAAATATTGACTTTACCATGGCCTAATTGTTTAGTCTCCTTATTAATATCGGTCTTATTCTTTGATAAATTATTTTATCTGAAAGGAATAATTCCTTACACTCTGCTTGCAGCAGCTCTAGGTTATTTTATTGAATATTTTTCCTGCATTGTTGTTATCTGAATTGCTATGAATTTCAATCACAGTAGTTTGCTCTGGCAATGCTTGTTGTAACAAACATTGCCGTTGGTCGGTTGGATAGATTTTTGGTTCGCGATTTACATCACCTTTCTACTGGATACTATATTTGCCCTGATTAACGGTATCAAGATTAAATTCTATTACTGACAGATAACATACCTGAAATTTAGGTGGTATTAGCGCAGTTTGCTAGCTAAAATTTTGTTATTTGCAGCTCGGCACTTAGATGGTCAATAATAGAATTGAATTTGGCAGTGAACTATTTCGGTCAGATTATGATACAGATTGATATCTTCTAAGCGACTTGTGAGGCAGTGAACGAGACAATAGAATTATCGGACTTTGCACACATTTTTTAAGCTGTCTATATGGCAGTGGAATAGCTATGCAATCTTTTACCCTTATTTAGCAGCGAAAGAAAAATTAGCATATAAAAAATGGTGAACGAAATAAGAGAAACAACAAAAGAATAAGTTAAAATATTTTTTTTAGATAATTAATGTTAATTATGTAAATTATACGCCGTCATTTTGACGATGTTTTAAATTATTTATAAAAAAAACTTATCCAATGATAATATAATCTGTGCCAAAAATAACTTAATGGAAAATGTTTTTTTGACATCTGAATAATTTATGTGGATATTTGATATTGGTTTAAGTTAAATATATTTAATTAAATTTTAATCTCTTAACAAATTAAGTTGCATGTTGATGTTTCTATTCCTTTAATATAATTTCTGCTTTTTTAATATTATTATTATTTAAATAATAATAAGCTAAAACTGCTTTTTTATTATATTTAATGATGAGGAACAACAATGAAATGTAGACTTGCAAAAAATACTGATTTGGAAAACGTTAGTGATATTCTGGCGACAGCATTTTCTGAAGAACCGGTACACAAGCTGATATTTCCAGGCCGTGACCGTGATAGTCTTATTGATGTATTACGGAATTTTTTCCGTATTTACGTCAATCTTGCAAGCAAATATGGCGGTATATTGCTTACAGAAAATGATGCTGGCGTTTTGGTCTATTTCCGCCCTGAATCGATGGCAATGCCCAAAGAAGAGCTGACTAAAATTGATAGTCAGCTACGCAAGGTATGTGGATCAGACTATGCAAAAGCCATCGCGTTTATAGATGGGCTTGAGCAACATCATCCACAAACCTTTCATCATTACTATATATCGCTTCTTGCAGTAAAACCTTCTTGCCGAGGTAGAGGCTTAGTTGATGATTTATTCAGCGAATTTAATACTATTCTTGATAAAGCCAACTTACCCTGCTACGCCGAATGCACAAGGTTTAGCACACGAACCCTAATTAGACGCTGGGGGTATACTGATGCTGGTTCCCCCATAAGTATCGATGGCTTCCCCAAACTATACCCGGTTGTGCGTTATCCTCAGGTCAAACCTGCTTTTTTACCCGCTGGGCGAGAAATAAGATTAAGTTTTACACTTAAGCTGATGGCATGTTTTGCGTTAATAACGCCAAGCTTTTTTACAACATTTCCAATGTGAAATTTGACAGTATAAGTACTTATATTAAGTATGGTGCCTATTTCTGAATAGGTTTTTCCAATACTGCACCAGTAAAGTACTTCTGATTCACGGGGTGAAAATATAATTTTTTCGGTTGTATTTTCATTCTGATAGAGTGAAAGTAACATTTCATGAGTATGAATTAACAGACCCTGAAGCTCACCTTTATTGCTTTTAATAAAAAATTCAATATCTTTTATTAAAAATTTATCCATGTATAGCGATAACAGGGCTAAGTTATTAAGGTGATCATGCAAAACAAAAGCATAACCGCTAATATTAAGCATTTTTATTGGTTCAAAGACTTTTTTAACTGGCCATATGGAGTTAATTTTAATATTTTCATCCCATGAAAAAGGAGCAAGCTGATTTAATGCCTTAATAATGACAGGATCAATATTTTGCGTTTTCTGGTTAAGGTAATTATTAACAAGCTCATCAGATAAATCACTAATAATCATCATGTCATCGGTGTTTTTTTTTATTCATTACAGCGTAGACGTAGTTTACCTTGTCATATTTAGCTAATTGTTTATCCAGATGCTGCTTGATATAATTATTTTTTTCTGTATTTGAAAAAAAATTTTTAGGCATTAAATTTTTTCCTATTGCAAGTAATGGTAATATGTTTTTCCTAAAATTCCTAAAATTCCTAAAATTCCTAAAATTCCTAAAATTCCTAAAATTCCTAAAATTCCTAAAATTCCTTAAATGATTTGTGGTATCGCTGACTTCGTCTGACAGAGCATTTGATTGCTAATCACACAGGATTTTTCTGCAATAATGTCACCTAGTCTATTCCGTTCCATTTGTTGCCGTTGTCTGGTTAAGCGATTGTCATTGGCAACTTTTTGATTATGTCATCGATATTCTGTTTTTGTTAATAATCTTCCAACTTCTATGCTGGCTATGGGGTAATAAGCCAATTAATTTATATCTTTATGTTATAACAAAACTTCTAAACTGCCTATGTGGCAGTGAACTATTCGGTCAGATTATGACACAGATCTATATCTTCTAAGCTACTTATAAGGCAGTGAATGAGGCAATAGAACTGTCGGACTTTGCACACACTTTCTAAGCTGCCTAGGTGCAGTAAAGCTAAAGTTAACACAAATGCATCGTCTTTACCTTTTTTAAGCTACCTATTTGGCCGTGAGCCGCCAACGATTAAATAATTGACCTGATCAGATTTTCTAAGCTGCCTGTGCGACTGTGAACAGCGTGTGCTAAATATTGGAATGACTCTCGACAGCTGTTTTTTGATGAGTATTAATGTGGATATTGCTAGAGAAACTATCATTGGCAGAATCAAACTGAACGGCTCACTGATTTTTTCAGTGCTGTTGTTCCGCACTAGACAATCACCGTTAAGGCATCAACACCGCTGAGTTCATTAATACAGGCTGATATTTCCGTCTGATGAAGCTTAAATTTATCAAAGTTCGGATGCTTTACCCATCGTGATGTAATCAGCTGAGACACCTAACTCATGCAGCCTTATTTCATAGATGGTGTTAGTTTTGCCGTCACGCAGTACAGGTAAGTTCTCTGTTATTACAGGTAAAGACAAAAAAGCAGGTAGGGCGGGGCATGCACAATTTTGAAGATTAAACACCGGAATCCGATAACCGCCCTACTGTAATATGCTATGCAGCGTTTGGCTATCCACATCCACGATCACGTCAATTGTTTATTTCAGCTAAAAACGATTGCTCCTGATTGTCATAATACCGTTCCTACTGAATGATATGGGGTTATAGATCCATCAGAGGCTCTAAGGTTCTGCTTTAGGGTGGTTAGTCTACTCCTACCCCCAGATTAATGCTCCGTAACATTGGTCGCCGCTGCTGCTTTTGGTACCTTGCAAACAGTCAATTGTGGGAACTTTGAAGCAGTGTTTACATTCAGGATTGTTAAAATAACATACTGTCGTGATTTGCTTTTTTACCTAGTGTGACCAAAAAACTCGGGCACTTAAGGCGGAGCAATTATGTTAAATAGGCGCTGATTTTAAGAAATAATCTTTCTATGTCCTTTAAAGTGTCATTTCACCACCAACCACCGACTTGCTATTAAATTTTTTTTGCAAAATATCCTTATTTTGTTGTGTTGAGCAAACTTTTAACGGTTTTTTAAACAATATATTTTAATGATAATTAAAACATTTTAATTTTAAACTCATCCCTGATTAGCTTAAGTTGATTTGTAAACTTAAACGAATAAAAGAGATATCACCATGGCAATAATTGATAAACCAAGAAATAAAACCTATTTAATCGGCAACTGGATGCCCTCAGATCAGACTACATTAGCAAATTGGATGCGTAAGATTATCGATAAAGCAGAAATTAGTCATGCTCCACTGTTACCGTCTGTGCAGAATTTAAAAGCTTTCATTGAGTCAAATCCCAAAGCCTATATGTTTTTTAATCAAATGTTTGATAATGCAGATAAAAAAGATCCACCTGCTGGATTACCTCAAGTTCGTGACTATCAACATATGTTAGAATTATTCAACGTGATAATGACGCATGCACCAGATTTTGATGACACAGGACTAGTCGGTTTCCCTTTTAATGCTATTTTAGATTGGTCAATGGCGACAAATGCAGGATGGAGTGCATTTTTAGATGATGAAGTTAATGTTCATTTAAAAGCGATGCTGAATGAATGGGCTATGTTTTTAAAATCACCTGAAAGCACCTATGTATTGAATGAGGATCCTAAACATGGGTGGTTCGGTGAAGATGCTAAAAAAGCAATGCCGACTTTTGTTAGTGATTTTAAATGTGATCCCACAGCTGTTCACTATGGTTTTAAATCATGGGATGATTTTTTTACCAGAGAGTTTCGCCAAGGCGTTCGCCCAGTCGCTGAGCCTGATAATAACCGTGTGATAATCAATGCTTGTGAATCATCCCCTTACCGATTAGCTCGCGATGTAAAATTAAGAGATAATTTTTGGATTAAAGCGCAAAATTATGCACTGCAATATATGTTGGATAACGATCCATTAGTAGATAAATTTGTTGGCGGAACTATTTATCAAGCATTTCTTAGTGCTCTTAGTTATCATCGATGGCATGCACCTGTTTCAGGCAAAGTGGTAAAAACTAGGTTAATTAATGGTAGCTATTATTCTCAAGCACTTAGTATGGGATTCGATCCAGCGGCACCTAATAAATCGCAAGGATATATCAATGAAGTTGCTACCAGAGCGCTGATATTTATTGAAGCTGATGAACCAACAATTGGTCTTATGTGTTTTATGGCGGTAGGTATGGCTGAAGTATCCACCTGCGAAATTATAGTTTATGAAGGTCAACATATAACAAAAGGTCAAGAAATTGGGATGTTCCATTTTGGTGGTTCTACTCATTGCTTAATCTTTCGTCCAGCAGTTTCACTAGAATTTGATTTACATGGTCAAACACCTGGTTTAGATAGCAATAACATTCCTATCAATTCCCGTATTGCCACTGTTAAATAAAAAAGTAAACTTAATAAGTCAATTATATGTTGGCTTATTAGGGATTGCCCCAGAAAGCTGGAAAACTTATCGCTTTATGCTAAAAGCTCAAGAGAAAGTGAGCCTTAAAAAAATCACTTCCTCTTGAAATTTATTAAATTACACTCGGCCATACTTTTATAAGTTACATAATCAACCTAGACAGGATGCTCACTATATTTTGTCCTCCTTAGGCGTCCATAAGTAATCAACCGAATTAGCACGATAAATATTATTCGTTTTGGTTTTGGAATGTTTACTAGTATTGCCATAATATGGGCTGACATATTGCCATCCTCTTTTTCCTTCAGGCGTAATCTGAAACAACCGACTATTCTGCACCTATTGATTAATGTCTTACCATTTTTTAATTGTGTTATATATTATTAAGTTTTCTAAGCTGCTTGTGTGGCAGTGAACTACGATTCGCAGTTGGAAGCCGCGCGACAAATTTTCTAAGCTGCCTATGTGGCAGTGAACTATGCTCATCCCCATTTCCATTGTCTCTTGATTTTCTAAGCTGCCTATGTGGCAGTGAACGTTATCACAATGGCATAAAATTTTACTGTTAATTTCTAAGCTGCCTATGTGGCAGTGAACAATCAATGATTGTTGATAAGTAAAAATTATGATTTCTAAGCTGCCTATGTGGCAGTGAACTGGGATGTAATGGGAGAGCCGTAAGGCTCGCTTTTCTAAGCTGCCTATGTGGCAGTGAACATAATCGCGCAATGCCGGTGGTGGAGTACCAATTTCTAAGC
>UXGC01002063.1:0-10917 GCA_900480045.1 Eurytoma adleriae
CAATCCAAGCTGCCGAAACGTTGCACGTTACTTAATTAATTAATTGTACTCATTAAACATCGATACCTGTAATACATTAAATAAGTAGATTGTCTCTCCAACTATTGACTGTTTACGAGTTTACAGCTTTCACACTATGCCATATCGTTTTATTCAGCTATTTCTTTCATTGATTTTCTCTAAAGTCATAAGTAATATTTATGATTCTGTAACATAAGAATAATCATTTTAAAAATGATGTTAAAAAACTTACCTGAACAAAATTAAAAATTCATGACCTGATAAAAAATTGCATGCGACTATGATTAATTTAAAATCGTTTCCGCCGGTATATAATGTGCGCAGTTTGTGAAATCTACGGTAAGAATAAAATTTCGAGTCACAGTAAAATCCGATAGCAAGATCGATTCCCGCACGTAAGTTCCGAGCTTTCGCGCCGTGCATGTGTACGTCTCACGCCAGGTGAAGTCTCGTTTATCTACGTCCAGACGGTTTGCAGGTGCCGTAAAACCTTGCCGTCTTCCATCGCCGTTCTGAAATCACTTGCACTATTGGATATCCCGGCTTTTTTCGCTACTATTTCACTCCTTTCAGAGATATCTTTTCCTTTTCTTGTTCCCGGACCAGAAAAATTTTCTCGATAATTGAAAGCAGTTGCGTCCATTAGAGAAATAACTCCGCTCATGATCTAGGGAATTTATGTTGTTAGAATTAATTTCTAGCGTGCTCGAGTTTAATTTTAGCAGAATATTTTTACGACATCGCAAATCATGTATAATAGCTTATTATTTAATAATGAATTTTTTTTAAAGTTAATTTAATTATTTAAAAGAAATAAGAAGCCGTAATCATAGATTTCTGGTCATTAAATTTTATGACCTATCAATTCAAATGAAAAATAAGAGTATTACGCTTATAGAAATGAAAACAAATGAAAATTATGCAAGATATTGAATAACTATTTATATTATAAACTATATTTTCGCTTCATAATAAATTGCAATATTCGAAAACTTATAAGGTCGAATCCATGTGGAAATTATCGGAACTACCCGGATTACCAATCCGATTCGGAATGGATCCCCCAATTACGTCACAATATGGATTCCATAATTGGATTCTAATCCGATATCTCTACTAAAACCCATGTTTAAAAATTATACATTTTTTATAGTTTTAATTGATTGAGATTTGACTGGGATTTGATTGGTATTTGGTTGGGATCGGATGCCCAGTCAGAATCGGACTGGCAAAGCGTGACACTTCTGATCAGAATCCCAATTAGAAATTGGGTAATCGGAATAGAATCTAATCTGTTCAGATCCCAAAGATTTTTCCACACGGTAATAAACGATAGAAAACCACTATAGTTGGCATCGAGACGATCAAGACAGCTGGTTACAATGCAAATTACAATCAATGTAAGTAAACTTATTTTTATAATTATTTACGAATTATAAATAAAACATAAATTATGACACTTTATTTATGTGCATAATACACTACGATACAGATTATATATAAGCGATATCAACTTTTTTTTTACATGAGAGACATGCAGCAGTATCCTATTCCCCGAATAACCGGCGGAATCGTCAAAGGAAAAGCGGTGCACGCGCACTCGATTAAAATGAGAAGATCGACGCCATATCCGTTACCTCATTGCCCCGGTGATTGCTGCCGGCAATTGAATAAACAATTCGAGCTCTAAATTCGCCGTTTTTCTCTACTCTCTCCTCCCTCCTCCCCCTCTCATCCCCGCCCCTATCGCCGTTCATCTTCCCGTGTGGGAACCAGGAAAGGCGCTCGCGCGCGCGCAAACAATGCGCCTTAACGCTAAAGAGATTTGTTTCTACGAGTCGCTTCCGGTGCGGAATGCGTTCGCGCGAGCGCGCCCCCGCGCGCATAACGGCCCGCGCTGAGCGCTTCTTTCGCGGGACGATTTAACTCTACCGGTGCGTAAGCCCTGGCCGCGCCGCGGGTAAGCGCTCGCTTTCGAGGATTAGATGCGTGTACCTGATACCCGAGGATGCGATCGCTTTGCCGGAGCGGTCCCGCTCGAGGCTTCGTGCCGTTGCGCCGCGGCGCAGCGGGTACCACTCCGCGACGATTTTCATAAAGTAGAGCGATTACGTAATGGAAAGGCAACTGCTTTAGTTAAAATCGCTTTGTTGCGCGCTAGACTAAATTGGTGCAATCTGAATGTGAAATTTTTTCATTAATTTTCTGAAGTATCCAGGGAAATGCACTAATAATCTCTTATTGCGTTTAAAGAGTCTATAAATAAATAAAGAATAAAAAAAGTTTTGATGTTAACAAACATTTTTGATTAACAATATTTGCGTGGACACAATGTTTTACTTTCGAAGAATAATTTCCTAATGACCTAAGAAGCGAGAGATTTGACATCAAAATCCTTTGTGAAATAACGGTATTATTCATTCGTGCACAGTTTTTTAGTAGAGCAAATTTTAATAAGTGAAAAAAGAAAGGATGTAGTCAGACGTATAATCTATTTAAATCAGTGAATGTGCTGTTTCTTTTATTTTTTATGTTGCACATCTATAGTTTTAGTGGATATCTAGCTAAACTGCAAAACTTGAGTAGCAGTACCAGTTTCACTTTCCTTTGGATTTTTTTTTATAACTCGTCAGCATGATGGATCCGTGTTAAATGATGTCAACAATCTTGTGATGTCCTGCATGCCTCAAAAAGATTATAATTTATTTTTGTATCTACAAGAAATATCAAGAAATGATCCGAAAAAACTGTAGGGTTAATAGGAATTACCTAATCGTGACCTTGAATTTAATCTTATGGTCAACTTTCAAGGTCATTTCAAGGTCATTTCAAGGTCGTATCAAGTTTTCCAAATGAAAATTCCTATTGTTTATCCCAAATTCTGAAAGAGCGTAAAATTTTATATGAGATGTTGTGGGCCCACATTATGGACCAAATTGATGAAGATCCTTCAGAGGTCACTTAGAGTTCAAATTACGTATTGATTTAAAATAATTGAGAAATCGATATAATACGCATATGAAATAAGATGTCATCTTAAATTTGGAACTCTCTATACATCGATATATATTACAATTTGACAATTATTTCACAGTAGGTAATGATGGCTGCTAATTGTTTAAAAGTACTCACAACTTGGTAATAGTTCTCAGTAACTTTTCGGAGTAACTGTTGCACTATTGTGTGGGAGAATTTTTACCAGAAAATATTGTTCGTGTATATATTCATATATATCGTTTATTAAAATAATTAATTTAAATACACTTCCTTATTCTCAACAAAATAAACCTACATAGTATGGCTATCATAAAAAATCTTGTTTGTCACGTTATCGTTGCCATCAAGCTACAAGCCCTAAACAAAAAAAAAGGGGGGAGGGTACTATAAAAGTGGATCGACCCGTTTGCCGATCTCGCGCGGCATCGAAAATTCACGGGCCAATAAACGAGCTTAAATGTAAATAGCCCCGTTGATCGTTTAACCGGGACGTCGATGGCGCATCTCGCAGCGTCAGTGGCACGATGAACAGCAAAAAAAAAAAAGAAAGAGGAAGAAAGAAGTAGAGTCGCCGTGCGCACTCCGCGATGCACCAGCTGTTAACTCGAGGGATATATAATATGCCCGGGCTCGTTCCGCGCCGCCTAGACTCGCTCTGCTCTCTTATCTGATGCGCGTGTATCTGCCGCGAGCTGCTTCCGGTCTACCTCGCGTTCTCTCTCTATTCCTCTACGTCGCTCGCCGTCTGCGCTCGCGATTATCGCGGGTTACGCTAGAGCTGGAGAAAAATTTGTGTCCCTCGTACGCGTCAGCCCCGTGACGTTCCTCGCTCCTGTTCCCTTTGCATTGCGGTAGACCGCCTTTTTTGCGGGACTGCGGAACGCACTGATCGCAATTAGATTTGAGGCTGAGTGAATTGTTTGTTTGAGCCTTAATAGTTTTATAACTTATCCATGATTTTCAATTGCAAATAATCTTTTTTAAATTTTAAAATAATTTCGTGTTTATGGCCGAATCTTAAATTTAATAATAATAATTCAAGGGTAATTTAGTAAGGATATGGAGCAGAATCAACAGAAAATTTTGAGAATAATTTTTATTCCTTTTTACATTCTTAATAGTAACTGCATTAGTGACTGCAAATAAAAATAAATAAAATGAAAATGTCATTATCGGATCAATAAACTCCGATTCTTCTGTAGAGTCAAAAAATGTACATCATTAAATTTTCAAAGTTTTTAAATTCTATTTTATACAATCAAGGAGACCTTAATATCCTATAGTATTTTGACCCGCTGAATCCGAATCCGGCTTCTGCATGACCTCGTAACCTCTGGGTCAAGGTCATTTGACGGTCAAATTGCCAAAAACCGTCCAAGTGAAGATAAATGGGGTTGCTGAATTCGAATCCGATATTTGTTTGATCCCATAACCTCAGGATTAAGGTCATTTGAAGGTCAAATTGACAAAAACCGTCCAAGCGGAGTAAAACACTGTATCTATATGTTTTCGGGGTTGCTGAATTAGAATGCGATGTTTGTTTGACCCTTTCACGTCAGGATCAAGGTCATGCCAAGGTCAAATGGACAACTCAGTCACTATTCAAACGGCGAAAAGCACTGTATCTGTAAGTTTTTGAGATTGATTGACCCCAACGCCTCTTCGTGAAGGTCATTTCAAAGTCAAATTGTCAAAAAACCCGTTCAAACGGAAACAAATACTGTACTTATATGTTTCTGAGGTCGCGGAATTCGAATCCGGCTTCTGTTGGCTTTTTTTAATTTGACCTTGAAATAACCCTGACTTGATAAGGTCAAACAGAAGCCGGATTCGGATTCAGCGGGTCAAAATACTACAGGATATTAATCTCCTCCCCAGGTCAGAACATTTTTTTTGTGTGGCTATGTAATGCCTAGTTTTACTGGCCACATTTCGGTATTAAATGTAACTATTTTACGAACCTTCATTTAACATTTTTAATATGCTAACAAAATGACAAGAAATTCAAAGTGTTAGTGAACTGAGATGTTGAGGTTAGGAAATGACATTAATAATGTCCATTACGTGACCATTTTCTAGCTATTCTAAAAAATTCAAACATTTAATTTAAATTCTTCCTACAAACGTACCACTTAATGGCTATTTTTAAATATATAATCTAATTTGCTGAACATTAAAAATGTCGACAATTCAACCAGGGTTCTTTATGTTATCTATTCAATAGAATATTTCATTGTGTTTTATAGTTATTATTTGATATAAACGTTAATTGATTGATGCTGAAGTAGAAAATAATACCTAAAGCTCTTTCAGTCCAATAATAAATTTGAACATGAAAAATATCCGAAATCCTCATCTGAATAATGTCTAACAATTCTCAAAACAAACGGTAGAAACAGATCCATCTTCAAAGTGTCTCCTCAGCTGACCGAGTTCTCTGATAAAAAAAATCTCCCCACGCAAGAAAGCGTCAACACAACGAGACACTCTCAGCGGCCCTCGCATCCTCGCCTCTCAGAAATAGATGAAAGCTCGCCCGGTGGGAGGAAAAGCTCTCCCGCGAAGACTCCAGATCGACGTTTTTTCTCCTCGGATGCGAACTGAAAAAGAAGAATCCATCGCACTTCGCAAAGGAAGCCGCAAGTTTTTCTCTCTCGCATGCGAGTGTAAACGTATATAGGTGCGCGTTAGGGCTCATGCATCGCCGAGCGCCCGCGCATTTCCGTGTTTACTCAGACGCGACTTTTTTCGTGCACGATAGCGCTCTTGGCCTATTCTCTTTCCCGAAGCGCTGCGATGCTCGTTTACGGCTCGCCGGTAATACGAGATGCGCCCAGTTGCGCACACGCCGTTGTCTTGTTTTTCCTTCTGATCAAAGGAAACGGTTTTGGTGGGCTTGTTTGAATAGCTAATTCGCTGTTTGGCTTGAGACTGCACAAAGAAAAACTGTTTTCCAAGATTTTCTCCTTATGAATAATTTACGAAGGTCGCAATCAGTTTTTACTGATCTTTAAAAAATTATATTCGTTTTTAGTTCATTGGGAAACTTCAAAAAATCATTAGAGAGATATACTATTTTATACATTTGCAATTCAAAATTTGATGTATATATCATAGTGCTATTAAAATCGTAAGCGGTGTAGTACAGAGAAATGGTAAATACACTGCTATCGTCTTTTTCATTTTCTAAAATTTTAAATACAGTTTATTATAATGACATGGCGTAGGTTCATTTGTCAAGAATGAATCCACGAATGCTAGGCTACCGAGAGTGTAGATTAATAGAGATGTCGTTTAAAGGACTGAATTGGACTTTGCGAATCAAGGCTGAACACACTGTCATTTTGGATTATCGGTACATTGTCACGTAATCGATTATGCACATTTATTAGAGGCATACAAATAAATCATATAGAGGACAGCGGTTGCGAACCTGAACTAGTTATCCTATGCACGCCCAACACTCGGTTCTGAATAATTGGATAGTCTGAAAAAAGATATGGAAACTAAGGCAGAGTTCTTGAAGAACTTCTGTATCTTGAAGATTTTCTTGTTTTAAAAATGAAAATGAAAATGAAAGAAGAAAATTTTACTAAAACTACAACACATTTTCATGTAAGCTCGAATAACTAGCCTGCATATTTTATAAAAGCATATCTGCGCATCACTACCCACAATAAATGTTTCAAATGTAGTATACAGATACATAAACACAACATTTTCTAATAATGTTGTAGTCCGATAGATGTGCACCTAAATCGGCAAAGAAATAAAAGAGAAAATCTGATGAGAAACTGATCAACTTCTGATACGCGTCAAGTCATCGATAGCCAGTCTGGCCAACCTCGATCCATCTGTCCTTCTCCTCCTGCTTGTATATTCGCCCCAGAGCGCGTCGGAACCAGTTTCTCTCGGTCCACGCGTGCACGGGACTTCCGATGCCCGCCTTATCCGCACGCGCTAATTAATGTTAAAGATGACTAATTGATCTGTTATTCGAGCCGCGTAGTGGAGACGCGCGAGCTTTTTTTCGTAAGTCGCTCTACTTTTTAGGTCAGTGCCAAGCGTGAGCGCGACTGATGGATACGCGGCAATTAATCAGCGAGGCTTGTCGCCATAAGCGAGGAAAATTTGGTTGTCTTGGTGCAGAATAAAACGAAATTCGATAATAGGGTTAAAAGAGAACTGAAAAATTGATGTAATACTTTGAATGAAAAAAAATATATCAAGTATGAGACACGTCATTTTTTAAATACATATTTAAAAAGCTTTTTATCACTAATATTATTTTTGAATATAAGTTTGCATTGTAGGCCTACAGAAGGGTCTTCAATAAACAAGGCATGTCGTCAACTTACTTCATCAGGCGCTGACATTTCCGATGTTAAAACGCGTAGTTGTTTTTAACAGTAGATGGTAGCTATCCTTTATAGCAATTCCGTTGTCTGATCTTTTTGATACTCTTTCAATGAACCCTTTCCCAAGTCTTTCTGTAATAGTTTAAAAAGCACAAACTGTGGGTTCCAATATAGTTTGCGTGCCACGTGGATTATACGTCTTCACAAATTCTTTAAATATTAATTCTATCTAAGTGTTGTCTACAGTAGGAGTTGCCGTTAATGCATAACTCACCTTGACATAATGACATATTTCCACTTTACACCAAAATTATTTCAAGTAAGTAGTAAACCTTGTATGATATGCTATGATATGCTACAGATACAGTGAACCGAAAAACCAATCTACGACCACCTTTGACCTAGTTGGATCTCATCAGGTGAACGCAACTGATGCATGGTCTTATCGATGTTTGGAGCGAAGAAGATGATAATTACGAGAGCCAGGTTTACTGTCTTAATAGGATATGTAAGCTGCTGAAAGATCTGCCTGGTAAGGCACCTACAGAAATTTAGTCTCTAGATTACAGTTACTTTATATTTCGTTTGCATATCTATTATGTAATACTAGGTGTAGTATCGGTAAGGGTCTGTGGATAAAAATAGATTGCTGTATCGTAGGAGTGATGCAGATTGGTCCTCTCACTTTGGGATCATTCCGATCTTTCAATTTTCTATTAAGTACAATTATATATATCCTACGATAAAACAAAAAATAAAATCTAAAAATGACGATGGCAATGTGCAATAAAAAGCTATCCTCTCTTCGAATTATTTCACTCCTACGACCCGTCGAAAGCAAACTCTTTCGCGGAAGTAATCCCCCTCCCCCTTCTCCCACCCGTGGCACCTCATCTCTCGAGCGCCAAAAGTGAAGGTACACGAGCAGCTGACTCGAGTGGGCGCGAAGTAACGATAGCGCGCGGGGCGCCAATAAATTTCGCCTGGGCGCGCGTCGATGGAAAAACATCAAAGCGCTAAATCATCGGGAAAGGTGGGTTTCGTCAAAAAGTAATTTGCCTGCGCGCGCGCGCCCACAATATCTCACCGTCGCTGAGCGCGAGCGCATGGGAAGGGAGGATAAAAGGATCAATTCTGATTGGCGCTGGGGCCACGGCTCCTCGCGGACGTTTACTGCGGGCGCCTCGCGCGCGTATCCTGCCATCAATATTGCCCGTTGACAACTCGCGCCGCTCTAGGAGAGCGATCGTGCCCGGCCCCAGGCCACGGATTTCGCGCGCTGGAATATTGCGTTCAACCGGTGCCCTCGGACTTCTCCTACACTACTCCAGTCTTCTCTCTAGCTCTCTCCCTTTCTCGCTCTCTCTTTCGCTATCTGCAACACGCTACTTTGAATTGTCCTTTTACCTTTGTTTATCGCTCGATGTGCTTGCTAGATTTTTTTGCGTCCGTAGAGAAAATTATACTCGGTCTAAGTTACGCTACAGTGGGTAGTGAAATATTTTTGGTTTTATATTTTTAACGCCTACGGCAAATCCAATATTCATTTAGTTTTCCATCCTATTGATTTTTATTCAGTATAAAAATTATTTCACTAGAAATTAAAGGATTGCGTTATAGTTTTTGCTACACCATTATAATACATAAATCATGTAAAAGGTAACCATTTTTTAAAACATTTGTTTCAATATTTTTTTATTATTAATCTCATTCTCTTTAAAACTGAAAATTATTTTAAAAGCTTCCTTTTTTAATTATATTACAATGAAAAGTTGTAAACAGATAATCTATAAACCGTCGCTCCCGAGTAGGAAGGTACCAACTCAGAAGTTGGTTTAAGAAGGTATCAACTCAAAACCCAGTTGAAGAAGGTACCGACTCAAAACCCGGTTCTAATAAGGTACCAACTCGGAATTCGGTTGGAAAAGGTACCAACTCAAAATCCGGTTGAAGAAGGTACAACCCGAAATCCGGTTGGAGAAGGTACCAGCTCGGAATCCGCTGGAAAAAGGTACCAACTCAAAACCTGATTGAAAAAGATACCAACTCAAAACCCGGTTGAAGAAGGTACCAACTCGGAATTCAGATGGAAAAGGTATCAACTCGGAATTCGGTTGGAAAAGGTACCAACTCGGAATCCGGTTGGAGAAGATACCAGCTCGGAATAACATTTAAAAAAGTTAAAGTTTCTGGAATCTCACATAGTTATTTGAACAACTCCAATAGAAGGTTTAAAGCCGAATTTATCTAAACATCTGATTATGACTGGAGTCATTAGTACAAACTGAATGCTCGGTTAGAGAGACATGGTTTTGTTGCTAATTCGCAGTAATACACTTTGAGGGATATAGCAAATACAATAGATACTAGTAATCTGTCCAATAGCTTTTATTTACGGAAGTTCAGACATACTCGCCTGGCCTGCCACAAAGCAAAATTAGCACTTCTTTTCAGTGTATGCGCAGTTATTGTCGTCTTCTTCGTAACGTAAATAAACGAAGAAAAGTGGGAGAAGATGCAGAAACAGCTCTAATAAGAGAAATGCTGGTACAAGGAATCTTATCAGTTTGCATTTGTCTCTTAAGCAACTCGTATCTCCATTGTCTTTGCAAAATTAAACAGAATATCATGAATAATACCGTTTTAGACGAGTTATTATCAAGAGGATTTCAAGCATATGAACTGAAAAATTTTACAACATACAAAGGAACATTTCTTCTGGACTTTTACTTACCTATTGCAGATTCTATTGAAAATTTCGAAGTGTATGATGATGATACGTGGGTATGTAGTTTTCCTAAATCCGGTAAGACTGCTACTTGATTATTAATTTACGAATTAAACACTATTTTTTATTATTGATTAGTATCAATTAAATACTTACGATTCGCATTTTAAAGGTACAACCTGGTTACAAGAAATGGTTTGGAATATTAATAATAATTTGGACTTAGATAAAGCTTTCAAGATTCATATCAGTGAAAGATTTCCCTTTCTCGAGTAAGAAAAACACCATTTTAATCTGTGCAACATATAATTCTAAATTATCTTTAATCAATTATTTTCTCTTCATTCCTTCGCGAAAACCCGTATTCAAGTATTATAAATAGTTAATATAAATTTTTGAATCTTGTGTCCTATTTAAATATTAGGACTTCGGGAATTTGCCGCGAAAACTGGAGAAATAAAGATGATCCCATCATAATATTTAACAGTGTAGAATTAGCACAAAAAATGCCAAGGCCAAGATTTATCAAAACACATCTACCGTTTCATTTGCTACCCAGACAATTGAGAACAAATGAAAAGAAAGCTAAAATTTTATATGTTTCGAGGAATCCAAAAGATGTGTGCATCTCATTCTATCACCATTGTAAAATCTTTTCATCATACAGTGGTACCTTGACAGAATTCTGTAAATTATTTCTGAATGATAAAGGTAAACTGGTATTCTCTTTTTTTTATTGTTAGTTTTGTAAGTACAGCTAATATTTTTTTATTCAGTGTTATTTTCACCGTATTGGAAACACGTGGCCGATTT
>UXGC01002064.1:0-14232 GCA_900480045.1 Eurytoma adleriae
TTCGAAGATTACTAACTGTTTAGTAATTTTTACAAAAAAGAATAGTAATTTTTATGAAACCATTCTCTCCGTGTACAAGTAAACTTTAACAAATTTTTCAACAATGATCAACGTGAGTTTAACATAATTTCGGAAAAAGAATGACACAATAGGATACAAAGAGGAAAATTGAACGTTTCGAAGGCACATTCGATCGAGTCGAAGGAAAGTCCAAAGTTGCGCAAGCGCAGCCTGCAATTACGGAGGCGCGCAAAAGTGTGTGGAGAGCTTTTTCGGCGCCGCTCAAGGTGAAGTCTGCCCTTAGCCCGAGGAGCGCCTCGGACCGAGGGAGAGCGAAAGTCCCGGGACTCACGTTGTCCGTTGCGCAGGAACCGGGACGAGCAGCGGAGCGGCCGCGCGACCCTCTAGTCAGCGACGCAGCGAAAACATGCGAGGAGGCACCTGCGCGCGGAGCCACCCCATCGACGCAGAGCACCGGTCGGCCCAACCGGGGACCGGCGAACCCCTCGCCTGAGGAAAGAACCTTGTGATATAGCCGTGTGCTTAACGTCAAACTGAGAGCGCACGTACTCGTAGATGTATAGTTTTTGTTGTTTCTTGTTGACGAGTATTTAAGAAGTAAACGTTAAGTATTCAAAATGGTTACCCTAGACACGGAGCAGAAGCCCGAAAGGCAGCACTGCGGACGCCGCATGTGCGCGATATGCAGACGCGTCAGACGTGATAGAGGTGAATATTTTTTTTCGTTTCAAACTATATAACTACATTTCTTTCATTTATATATGTGTATACATTTTTCTTTTCGCCGGACGTATTTACACGCGACGTTATTATCCCTTTTATTCGCTTTGTCAGTACTAGAAATTAAAAAGGCGATAATCGTATTTTATTCTTAACCGACGACGATAAAATTCTGCTGAAAGTACCTTTTTTAAAATCAACTCTTTATTTAAAAAAAACTCATAATACAAGGGATTTCATTTCGATAATAAAAATTCTTTTATGCGATCGTTATGAAGCGACTCGGCTTGGAGAGTTCAATGCTTGGTCAACACTCGCTTCTTTTAAACACACATCGTAATGTCGCTTTAAATGCTGCTTTAATGATTTAATTGTTGATCAAACTAAACTTCAATTCAAGAAAATTGTTTCTTTTTATGCTGTTTGGTTTAAACTGGAAAGCTACAGTTTATACGCATTAAAGGAGTCCCTTTTGTGTAATGAGCTGATTAATGACTTTTTGGCTACACTGCCCACCGAGGAATTAATAAAACTTGTGTAACGATCATAATTTTTGAAGCGCACTCCCGCAGTAATCGTCGTTTACGAAGCGAAATCGCGCGGCTGATTCTTTACGGCTCGTTTCGCGCGCGCGGAGTACAAAAGCCGTCGCCGATGCAGTTTCGCAGCAGTTACCTTCAATCCGCTCGTTATTCGCGATTTTGCAAACGAACCGCCAAAATATACTTTCTCCCGCCTCTTTTCACTCCGAATTTTATCCTCCGTTTTCATTACGCGCGATTAACAGCGCAACACGCGCGACCAACAGTAGAGGTTACTTACTCGCTTAGAAAAGAAACTGTCAAGCGCGAGGCAAAAAGCTTAAAATCTAAAGTAAGAATAACGAGCCGCACAAAAGCCGGGGAGAGAGAGAGAGAGAGAGAGAGAGACAGAGGAGGCCGCGCGGCTAAAGAGTTTCAGCAATTATCGATTACAATGGCGCGCGCGTCCCCGCGATACATCGATCGCTCGGGCCCGCGTACGGGACAAATAATTTATAGGCAGCGCGTTTCTTTTACATTCCTGCCTCCGCGCGCGGCCGCCTCGCTCGCTCGCAGCTGCGCGCGTATTTTCGGTGCGGATAATTGGCGGCGCCCTCAAAGATGCACACCACCGTCGCTCGATCCCTCAGCCATTCATTGCGCGCGGCGACTTATCGCGGACATATCGCGCAAAATGAATTTTCTCGTCATCGGGCGCGATCCTCCGCCCTTTTTTTTGCGGTTTTGAGGGAGAGATCGCGCGTCAGCGATTGACAAAGGGCCGACGCGAGCGTATATGTTGTTCGTTCGCTCGCGCGTGCCCTCGCGCCACGCGCCGGCGTCGTGATTATGAGGGATAATTGAGCATTATTCCGGGCGAAAGGGCCCGATTATTTTCGCTCTTTATGCCTCTCATCCGGCTTGTCTTCTCCGCGCCCATTAAACTTGAAATATTTTTCCTCTCTCGCACTGTTCAGCTTCACTTCTAAAGAAACATTTTCCTCAATCTGTGGAGGTACTTTTAAACACACTGACAAAATAAGCAGCAAACTGTTTTAAACTAGTCAAATATGGTGGATTTAAAAAAGTAAAATTAGCATTGCACTATTGATTGTATGAAATTAATATTTTTCACAATAAATAGCAACAATTTATTTCAACCTTAATGCTGATTAAAACGATTTTTAATTTTTTTGTAAAAGTATCGGAACTAAAAAATATTCGGAATTTTATTCTACATAGAAAATGTAAAGAATATTCTCAGCTTGAAAAAATACAAAATTAACCACGTATAATTCTTAAAGTAATATATAAGACAACTTGATCATTAAATGGTTTGTTGTCAGTTTTTTGAAATTTTAAAAGACTCTCCCCTCAAAGTTTCTACTTAAAACAGTAAAATAAGCTAACCATTTTACAGTTAAATCTACTTTGTAAAATTGACAGAATCTACTGTTTTTCCGTGCAATAAGTGAAAAAAGGACTCTTCAGCCTTTATTAGTGTATTTCGAAAAGGATCACTTATTCAGATTTAGACGGTGTATAAAGAAACGTGAAAATAACATTTTAACAAGTGCAATCGCCCCGCTCGTTTTTCCTCCAAAATACACTGGAGAAACGAGAGTGAAAAAAATGCGGGCGATGAAGAAAATACGGAGCAATTATTTTTACCCCGCGTGTAGCATCCATCGGGCGCACTAAAATTTTCAGGCTCTATTTTTGTTTGCCGGGTGATAGTCTCTTTGCCGCAGCCGCGCGGGGGAACATCATTTTTGTGTCGGCGTGGCGCACGCGAAACCCGTGCAGATGTCACTTCGTCCCTGTTAATTCCGCCACCTCGGGCCCCGTGGCTACCGGCGTATCTCGGGGCTCTCGCCTTCTTTTTTGCCGCCTCGGCTACAACCGCGCGGCTTGTAAATTCGCGGCGACTCCCGAGAGCACTTTGGCTCGATATAAATCTTGCGAAGATTCCCGTCCCCTCTTTCGCGGCAACAGCGATCGGAAATCGGCCTCCGCGAGAATATCGCGTGATACGCTACTCTCGGCCTTCCTTTTCTCCCACTTATCCTATTTCCGATGCGGCCGCGGCCCCTTATCATTTCTGGGCGCGCCTCGGTGACGCGCGACTTTTTTCCCGCCTATAAATCTCCGCCGGGGGGACGGGAGAGGAGGGAGGCGCCGAGTCAATCGAAAACAACCCCGGCCGAACGCTGTTTCATGCAAATGGCCTTCGTTAGCGGGGCCCCGGACGAGAGCGAGGAAAAAAAAGGGAGTATACGCGAGTGCGCCCCCCTCCTCCCCCACCCGCGGATATATATTTCGGCGGCGACGCCCTATTGTCTCTGCGTCTCCACCTCCTCCTCCCCTCGGGGCGTACGACTCGCGCGCAAAGGCGCCCGCTGCTCCGGGGATGCTATTTATGCCTTTTTCCCGTCGGCGGCCGAGCGAAATGGATTATTCATTTCGTCGCGCGGATGACAGCTGAGACGCGCGGCGAGACTCCCCGTCGCCGAGTGTCCGCGCGCGCGCTCGTCTCGTCCGGAAACGTAACCTCATTTTCGCCCCGCGAGTAAAAACTCGCGTACCTTTGAAAAACGATTATGAAGCGAGCCGAAGGGAAAGTCGAGCGACGATTTATGAACGGCGAATAACTTTGCATCGGCGATGCTGCCGCGCGGGGCCGGCTCTCCTCTCCTTCCTTTTTTCCCCCCGCGCTTCTGGCTCTTTTATTTTTAGTTAACGAGATGCCGACGTATTTGCGCTTTGCTCGCGCGGGTTAATTACATTTTTGTCCTCGCGCAGAAGTTATTGTGAGAATATGGAAATTTAGTGTACCTACCGTCGCATGTTACTGGACTATTGGTTTCTTAATGTTGGTGTTTATTATTTCTTAGGGAAAGAAAGGTTCAATTTTATGTCGACTTTATGAAATCTTAAGTTTGTGTAATTTTCCGACAAAAATTAGTCAATATTTGGAGAAAATGTGAAATTTGAACATCAATCTAAATATTGAATTTATTTTCGAGATGCTTCTCTCGAAATATATGAATAAGCTAAATTCACGATTTTCTTCGACGAGTAAGTGAATACGCACTTATTTTACGTTATAAGTCGTTCACTTATTTGATAAGTAGACAATTTTTAATATTGAAAAAATGCATTTTGATGAATTTCACTTATTCATATAGGTATTGACAGACTTGCTCCTTCGTACACTACATGGAGTAAAATTCGATAACTTACGTCCCACTGTCTAACAGGTCCTCGAGCAATGGTATTACTATGTCTTACTCCAGAACAAATTCGAATGATCAAACGAGATTAATTAGCGAAACATAAGTTATACCCTCTAAAGTTGAATAAGTGAAATTTGTCTTAAATAAATAAATATTCACTTATTCTGCGCACAAGTCTTCCATGCAATTCAATAAGTGAAAAATACCTCGCTTGTTTAACTTTACACAGTACTGAATTAAAGTGCAGTATACGCCCAAAAAAAATAAGCTACCTTAAAAAATTGACTTTTTTCGACAATCGACCTAACAATAATTACATCTTTCAACAAATTTAATGTAGGCACTGCTTACGCAAGCAATAAGGTCTACATGAATTTATAACGACAGTTTCCGCAACAGTAGCGGCTCGCGCATAAGTAACAAAAATAACGAAAGAAAGAAGCCCGTCGTTTTTGCGCTCGGGCAGATCGGCAATTGAACGGCGTCGGCGGCCGCAGCGACAGGAGCATCAGAAGCAGCGCACGTCACGGCTTTAGTTAACCCGATTTCGAGATGTGGCGGTGCGCCTCTCTCTCTCTTGCTCTCGGTGTGTCTCGAGCCTCCGACCAATCGGCTCGCGGCTGCGATCGGCCGGCACGCTCCACGTCCGCCGCGGAGCGTGTCCTACGCGCATGATTTAGTATTCATAAAGAGGCGACGCGGCCGCGCGCGTGTTTATGCCTCTCGAGAGCGACGGAGACGCGGCGAGCCGAGAGGAGGAGGGGGGGAGGTGGGGGGACTTGGTGAGAGTTGAATTTATGAATGAACGAGCGAAGGGCGAGCGTGGGCGAGCCCACGTTTTATCATAATCGGGACCTCCGGGACTAGTCGCCGTCTCGCTCGCTCCTTCGCCTAGCACCTTCGATTTTACACCTGAGCAGCGCTCCCTTCCTCTCGTGTTTTTTTTCTCCTCGATTTGCATACGGTATCCTCAGGCTGGCTCCATTCATGCTTTCCTGCGAGCGTTTTCTTCGGTTTCCCGCGGCGAGTGGGGGAGCTTGTTTTCTGCGTTTTTTCATTCACACTTTGGTGCCTGCGATGAAAAGTTACAAAATCGGCCAGTGTGTCAATGTTGGCATAATTACTTTATTATACACCTTTTTCATGGGTTTAATCGTTTCAATAAACTTTAGTCAATTCATTCATTCATTCGAATATTTTCTTCGTTTATTCATTCTGTATTTCTTCATACTATATTACACATTTGAATGAATTTTGTTTGCAGAGCTAAACGACGAGAAATGAATAAGTTAGGGACAAATGCACTGATATTGCACGATCAAATATTAAAGTTGTTTAAGAATAACACGTTTGGTCGCATGCAACGCTTAATTTTCCACCGTAATGGCATAAAATGATAGACAGACTAACTTTGTGTACGTATATATTGAGCCTTTAAGATTAATGTCAACATCGTGAAAACTGGTATTTTCAGAGGGGGTTTACCTCCTAATTATAACGTGAAAGCGAAAGATACATAGTTTCATAATTTTAGTCCTCTACTTTTGCTCTATTTTTATATCCTACTTGGTAGGAGTGTTTTTCATGTTAATGAAGAGATAGTTTTTCCTGCAATGACAATTTTAAAAAAAGAAGTACAAATTCGATCTCCTTGCGCAAGCCTTGAATTTTCCTGGAAACATCTCTTTGGCGTTAAACAAATTTGCTACAGAAAGGCAGATAAGTAGTTTATGTAACGCCCCGGCGAAATATCCTTCGGCCAACAATTCATTTATCATTTAACGCGCCACACGTTCACTTCGTCTCATTCAGGCGCGGGCATTTGCATAAATTTAGTTTGCGAAAGAATTTACATAACTTCCGGTAAGAAAATGACATTTTCAAGTGAAATAGAAGGTGGAACGAGCGCAAAATCGCGCTCGCTTGAGGTTTATATAAAAGCCGCGAGATAAAAATGTTAATTCGCGCATGAATGGCGCTTTAATGCCACGCGCCGCGCGCGCGGCCATTATATTTTCGACGTGGACGCGCATTGCAATTACTGCATCGGGTTCGAGGGGCGCAGCTCCGGCGCGCTCCCGCTCACTTGCGCAATCATAGTAAAAGCTTACGTCAGCATATATTTTTATGAATGAAATATCCAAAGTCATTAGTCGGGCGTCCGAGTGTGTATCGAAACAGAATTTCGTCGTCGTTCCTGCATATGAAAATCTCGAATTTTTTTTTTCATCACCGTCGTTTCCGGTTGATAATGAAACGAGGAGGAGATCGGCCCCAAGGTTGTCGTACAAGTGTTGACACGCGGCCACCGCCGGCACACAATCTTAATTATCAATCAGCCACGATAAATCTGTCGCGTAATCTCGAATTCGTTCGGAGCCATCGGCGGCCCGCCTCCCGCAAACGAGCGAATTTCGAAAGGTGCCTCGCTGCACATCCGATTTCGAAATCCCCCGAGTTGATCTCCCGCACTCGTAAAAAATGTCATTTTTCTCTCCGGTAAAAACAGAAATTAATCGCTGATTTATGCTCGCGCGCTTGCTCAACGCTGCGACGAATTTTGAAAAAAAAATATTCCGAGTTTCCCCGCGGATATTTATGCGGCCGGGTCGTTTTTCACGGGATTTCACTCGCGGACCTTCGGAAGACGCATCGCTTCTGTAAGGAGACGCGCGGTAATTAAATTGAGACGCGCATCAATTTCCCCGACTGCCAGGCGCGGGAGAGAAGAAAAAATATACGAGACCGCGCGCGCGCGCGCGACATTAGCATTTTTCCGCCTGTGCGACGGTAATAAGCGACAGCCCGGCGGTCGCTCACAATAAAGCGGGCTTTAACGTCTCTTTAATTTACATAAGAATCGCGGCGCTCGCTGTGGTCCTCGCGCGCGCGCCTCCCGAACGTCTCAATCACGCGCGGGATAAACAAGCCGGCCAATAAATAAATCGGCCGCGGGGACTGGAAACGAGCGAGCGAGACTTTCCCCCAAAAACGCGCGGCGCGATTATCGGGAGGCGCGCGGCCGAGCCCACACGCGTCGAGCCTCTTACGGGAGCTCCGGGAAAAAAAATACTTGTCCCCGTGCGGCTGCTCCCTCTCCACCTCGCCTCCTTACCTCCCGTGACTCGGCATCACACACGTGGCGCGCAGCGTCGTCCTCTTTCTCTCTTTCGCTCGCGCTCGTGAGAGCCGGCCCGTAGGGTCCCCGGCGCGTTAAAATACCGAAGCATCTTTATGGCCGCCTCGCGTCTGTGTTAACACTTCGGGCCACGGCTAGTTTTGACTTTTCCACGCTGTAAATATCGCCGATTAAGTCGCCTCCCCGCGCCCCGGCTATTCCCATTTTACGAGGCGAGCGCGCCGGGACGAGAGATTCCGGGGGACGATTCGAAAAATTTCACGCTCGACCTTTGGGCGCTCGACGAAATTAAATTATTACGCTAATAGTTTTGACATTTTTACAATTCTCACGCTAATTCTTTTACATTCGAGCGTTAAGTGCCTTTTCTATGCACCGCTTCAAGTGGATCTTTGTATTGTGTTATAGGTTGAAAGTTATTTGATACACTGGTAGGCACACCTTTAATACATCAGTAAAAAGTATACACTTTTCTTTTTTTTATTACTTTATTATCTTTATTATTCTTCCTTTTTTCAAGGAAAATGAGTTTAATTGCACCTTAGCAGCTTTAAAACAATCTATCAAACTCTGTAGGCGGATTATAAATATTCCCATCTTCTGAGCAAAATTACGCAGTAATAATTGCCTTCCTCAAGCGATAAATCTTAATAGAGTTTGATTGCATTATGTATACATCATTCATCAGGCTCCCGATCCGCCAGTATCTGCGCCCAGCGCTGCGTAATGTTTATCCGCGCGAAAAATAATACTCCAGCGCATTGTTGCCGCAGTACCAGTCCCCGTTCCAAGCGTTCATTCGAAAAAGTCGTGAAAACACTCGAGCACAAAGAAAGCGCGCGGGGTGCATTAAAGCCCGGCGATTGTCCGATTATTTACATTAGCGCGGCGTTACGTTATGACGAGCGGAGAAGCGTAAATAAAGCAACGCCATCAGCATCCTCCGGGGCGCTCGCCGAGAGTCGCCGGGGTGGCAAGGTTATCCGGTCTCGGCGCGAGAAGAAAGAGAGAAAGGAGAGAAGGCACCGAGAGGATACGGCGCGCGGGTCGCGTGCGCCAACGCCCACGCATTGTGTGCCCGCTCCCTCCTCTCCGTCCCTCTTTCTCTCCTTCCTTCCTCCGCCGTCGCGAGCGCGATATTATCCGGCTCTCGCGGCTCGCGCATTCATATATCGATTACGTCGGGACGAGGTGCACGCGCGCCCGCGTGGGCGAGCCGAGGAGCTGAATGAGCGTCGCGTGTAGTAACCGCGCGCGCGAGAGGGAGAAACGCGCGATTTCGAAAGACGGCCGTTCATTCATTTCCATGCGAGATTTCTATAAACCACTACGACCCGGGGGCCCCCTCCTGCATATGCATGTATCGCAAGAGGCGAGAGGAGATCGACATCGCTTTTTCACGTTCATTTTTTTTTTTTTCGGGGACACGCGTTAATGACGCGACGTCGCGAGGACGCGACGCACACGCAATCGCTTCCACGTTTCATTCATAAGCGCCGCTTCATTCATTTCGGACCGGCGGTGAAATTGATTTCGGCAACGCGCGACCGAGCGGAAATCACATATTACACCGACTGCCGTGTAAGCGCGACCGAGAGCGAGGGAGATAGAGGAGGAGGGAGATAGAGAGGCAACGGACGCCGTGCTTTTTCTCTTTTTAATAAGCACACACACGGCGAGTGCGGTTTTGAAAGTCGACTGCGCGCTCGGTGTAATTGCCGTTTTATTCAGATGACGGGGTATTAAAGGCGCGGACCTTCTCCTCTCGGACATTCGGCGATCTTTTTCTTTTTATTCCCGTCCTCCTCTTTCTGGGAATGGATATTTTGCAGAGGCCCGACGCTGGCGGATTTGCAAGGTGGTCGCGGGCGGAAATGAGCTGGTTCGATTGTGGAACGAGGAAAGGGAACGACGCTGATTATATGGACTTTAACGACGAGTTGATGTAAGAGGCGTCGAATTAATTATTATTATACGTTGCGCGACATTCTTTTTTTTCCTCTCCGCCTTTTATTATTTACGGCCCCGGCCGATGAATAAATTGAATGTACTTAGCCTCCGATGAAGTTGTACCGCCGATTACAGCGTTTTATTAAGCGTATCGACAAGCCGCGCGATCGGTGAAATTTCGCCGATGCGCGCCGCTCGGTTAAAGTGTTCGATTTCGTTTTAAATGTTCGTCGCGTTCCTTTTTATCGAACGAGTTTAAGCTGCGTTTTATGTAAGAGGGACGGGTGTGTTGATTTTTTTTAAATTTTCGCCCGATCGTTTAATTGCGCGTCTTGCCTCACCCACAGCCGCGCGCTTAATTGACAGTCGCTCATTAATAAAAATGAACGCTGTTTATCGCAATTAATCAAAATTTAATGGATAATACTGTAACTCATTAAAAAAAAATCTCTTACACAAATCCAAACTAATGTAGTCCGACATAAGTCGACAGGTTCCCGAAAGGAAGGTGCCGTTCAATTAAAAAAGAAACGATTCGGATGTGTACTCCAGATAGTCGGTAACTAGCGAAAACCAAGTGTAACCTAATCACGATGACCGAGAAGAAGTCATCTCTCAAAATTTGAGCCGTGTACATATACAAAGACGCACTCAACAGTCGTGTTGTGATCGGCCGACGCGTGCCTATCGGCGCCTTCGATCTCGCCGCACTTGCTCTTCAATCTCCAACTGTCAAAGCCGAAGGTCCCACCGCGGTATCAGCGCGTCCCCCCTTATCCTCCGCCCGAGACGAATGAATATTCAAAGCGACACCGAGGAAGAAAGAGGGTCCGCGGGAGAGAAAAATTCGGGTCGGCCGAGAAGAAAGACGGCGCGCGATCGGCCCCCGAGATACTCCCGGAGCGAGAAATTAATAAGAGAGGCCGCGGAGACGAGAAAAAGCCTCGCGGTGACAATTGAAATTCTGCGCGCGATCCGCGGGGGGAGGCAGGCGGCTCGCTCGCGCGCTCAGAGGTCGCGCGCCGCAGGAGGAGGTGGCAAAGGGGCAGAGCCGCGCACCTGCGCGCGCTGCCGCCATATACGCGCGCGGAGTTATGGCGTTTTTCCCGCGCGTCCCCCCCGCGCAACGCGCCATTTCTGGCGTGCGTCGCAATTTCAACTCGGGAGGGCGAATTAATTGCCGCGCGGCGATCGGCGAATGGGAGCGCGGAGCCGCCTGCCGGCCCGGCGAATTAGAAAAACGTAGAGTCGAGAAAAAGGTAGTCCTCGCGGGAGGGTAGGAGGGAGCCGCGCGGAAAAAGGAAAAGCGGAGGCTGTGCTTCGCGGAGGACTCGCCTTTCGATTTTGTGCAAGTCGCTCATTTTCAATTTCACGCCAGCGATTTGTATGCACTCGCCTGGCTTTTTGATGGCGCGATAGCCAAAATTCTGCGCTCTCAACTAGCGCCACTGAATAACTGATTGGCTTAAGTAACCGTAAAATATATGTCATTTTCGTGAGTTTTTGCACGTCTGCGAGATTTATAAATAACAAGCTCATTTTAAATTTTTATAAAGTTTTTTCGCTCAGACACTTGGATTATTTTAATAAGCTCGCAAGAGAAAGCAAGGAGCAAGGCGTTTAAGGAGGCACAATTAATTTTTATTGCGCATTATACATTTTATTTGAGCCGAGCGTTCGCGAATTCAACGCTGGCGTTAAATATCTAATAAATATTTCTAATTACATTTTTTTCAATCCTGCCAAGTCCACAGATACCAAGTTCAGTGTAACGCATTACTTATGTATTCCAGATCTCATGCGGCGCGTTCAATAAACTCGCGCATTGTGCGTAGCTCGCGGCAAAACAACTGTTCATTATGCGCGGACAAATATTCCGTTAATTACGCGATAAACGAAGAAACGCTGAAAGCAAGGGGAATCGCGGAAAAATGGCCCGACGCGCATGGAATAAATGGAAATAAGACAATAAAAGCCAGGCCGAGCGAGGCTAAGCAAACAGACGCAAAAGGGGGAGCGCGAGGAAACGCCGAGGAAAAATCGCGGCGCGACGAGGTGCAACAAAAAAGACCGGGCGGTGGGAGGCGGCGACGAAATCGTCGCAAAAAAGGGGGGCAAAAGAGGACGCGCTCGCGCGAGAGAACACCCGAGCATCGTATTGTTCGGGGCACCGGCCGCGCGCGTTTATTAGACACGGGCCGCGTAGCAGGACGCCGTTTTTTTCTCCGCGCGCCCCCCTCGCGACGCCGCGATTTCACATGCCCGCGATTGTACCGCGCACGCGATGCTCCGGCCAGATTAGCGCGAGCCCGAGTTATTGCTCGGCATTGTCTCGGCCCTGTATATTTGTAATCTCGCTTTTTGCCGGTATTAGCCTTCCGTTGCGCCGCCGCGCCGTTGCTTTATCGGCTGTGGAAAATGACGCTTTTCTTCGCGCTCCGGCGGCGCGGGCGCACATTGTTGCTCGCCACCTTTTTTGCGACTCGTAATTAATGAAAAAGCCCGCGCACTTTCAACGGGGCGATTCGGAAACGCCGAGTTTTTTCGTTCCTTTTTCTCGGTACACCGAGCGTTAAGAAATGTTTATGCGAATGCATTGCGAGAAATTATGAAAAGTCGCGAAAAATTAGCTTGCGCTTTAACGAGTTTTTCATCGACGATTTGTCGAGACTTAATTTATCGAAAAATTGCCTCTCCTCCGAATGCATTATGCAAGTCGAGGCTGAATCAAAGGTAAAAACGTTAACTGTCAATGGATTCTCGGGAGCGTTGTGCAAAGTATTATAAATTTAGCATCTTATGTAAAGCTCGAACAAAGTGCTGTTATTGTCGATATAAAACTCTCGGGATTTCCCTCGCGCGAAGTTTAATTTTCGTAAGAGCCGCTTTTTATCGTACCCCCCCGAGTAAACACCGATAGAGACATAAGCGACTCGCTCTCGCGCTTTATTAATATTAAAATAAAAAATTTATTGCACAACGCAGTTGTCTTTTCCGCGTGCGCATAAAGTCGCGCCTATCTCTCGAAAGCTCGTAAAACGGCGCTCGTGAAGCTCCGGACGGAATTGACTCATTCCCATTAAAGCATTCACCTCCGGCCGTAAAACGACCTGCGGAGATTTTCGATTATTGAAAAAAGAAAAGAGGACGAAAATTCCGTGGGGTCCCGCGCGAGGATAATCGAGCGAGGGGCCTAGGGAGAGGCAATGAAATCCGAGGTCCGAGCGACTCGCGGCTCCCCCACCCCCGGTGCGTGGCGCGCGCCCGCCGCGTTCCGTGGGTGTAACCAGTTCCCGTGGGCTCTCAGCTGTCAAGCCCACGTGGGCCGCCCACGCAGATCGGATATATTGCCGCGGCCCGAGAAAGAATAGAGACGACACCGAGGTAGCGCGACGGGGCAGGTAGGGAGCCCGACTAGACGGACGAATATTCTGATTTACGGAGAGATATAAGAAATTATTTATCGCGGCCCGGAGGTGCTTAAGTGCTTTTACCTGTACATTTCCACGCGTCGATCGTTTATTAATTGCGAGTCCTGCTAAGCTCCTCTTTACTACCAGTTACTGATTTTCGAAATACTTCTGGTTGGATTGTTCAAAATTTTCCTCGAAATTTCCCCCTGGTAGAAAATTGACCATATTGTGGGCAGAATTTCTGGTCAATAAATGATAAAAATGTTGCAAATACTCTTTGCAACATTTTTAGAAATAAGTCATTTTAACATTTATTGACCAGAAATTCTGCCCACAATATGGTCAATTTTCTACCAGGGTCCTTGCGGAATTAATCGTACGTAGTGAATTAGTATGTAAATTTAAAATTATTCCTTGCGTGTACTCTTGAGGTTTTATTGCGCATCATTATGACGTGGAGTTGAACATTTCTATCGCGTTTGAAAATATTGGAAGATAAATGTTTTTCCTGACAAATGATTCAAGCGTGTAACTTTCGTTTTTCTGTAAATTTATTACAATACTCGACTTTGACGTTGGTGGCCAGGATTATCCACTGTAAATGTTCATTTATTATTTTCTTTACGTATTTCCCGAATTTTTGCCTCCGGTACAAAAGAAGGAAATTTTATGACGCTAATAGATCAGCAAAGCTGACGTTTATTATGTATTTAGAATGAGCAAAGGTTTCTCAACGTACGCCTTGTGGAAATTGATTTTTAAATTGCGTTTAGACACTTTTATTCAGAAATAACTAACTGACAATACACTCGTAAAAATACAAAAAATTTTCAAGTGTCTTCAACTAATTTCTTCATAGCGATCATAATTTCCACTCGACGAAAATATGCCTATAAAACATTTATTTCAAAGCATAAATTATTAATTATGTTAATGTCGAAGCGACTAAATAAATAAACACGACGATATGTAAAATACAGTGAGGGGGAAGGGAGAAACTCGCGGCGTCACACGAGACACGGCTTGCGACACAGGAAACAACATCACCTTGAGGAAGACTCCTCATAACGTCGCATACATTAGCGCTTGCAGAGGAAGAACGAACGAACAAGAAACTAATAAGCAACTTGCATACGATTCCACTCGAGAGGAAAAAACGGCCGAGTAGTCGCCCGTGTGGGTGTCCCTTGATACACGCTCGCCCCCCCCCCCTCCTCCTCCTCCTCTTCTTC
>UXGC01002065.1:0-14232 GCA_900480045.1 Eurytoma adleriae
ATTGTTATTTTTATAGTAAAAATTGCTATTTTTTGTAGTAATTTTCGGTCTAGATCGAGTATGTCCACCGATTACTACAATTATTGCAAATTTTACTAAACCTTTTTCTCAGTGTACCCGTCCCTCATAACAAATTAATCGCTCGCTCTTTCGGCCGCAGCTGTTCCTCGGTATCCCAGGCCACTTTTCGATAGCCCGTAATAGACGCGACTGCACACAGAAAGGAGACTCGCTCCGCGATGGTGGAGGGCGCGCACACGCTTATCGCGATAGAGCCCCGCGCGTAACGCAGACTGTACCCGTCGGGCGATCGTCCACGGCGCGCGCGCGCGCGCTGCAAGCCGGGGAGGCGATTCGCGCGGTGCCCCGCGTCCGTGAATATTGCATCGGGCTTGATAAGCTGCGCCAGGAGGGTGGCGACCGGCTATGGGGTGGACGAGGAGCCCGCGAGGCGCGTCAACTGCAGACGCTTTCGGATGGACTGCGAGAAGGAGCTGCGTAGCCGGTGCATTGGGATTATTCAAAATTTATAGGTAATATTCGATATCCGTCGATTTCGATCGGAAGAGCGCATCTTCTCTCTAAATTTTTTCCAGTGAAAAACCACTAATTTTCAGTGTATATATATTCACTATTTTGCAAAGCTATATAAGTCCGCAACTGAAAATTAATGAATACTCACTGCAGGATACGGTGAAAATTAATTCACTGAAAATACAGTGGAAATGCAATATAAAAATTAGTCAATTTCAACTGAAAAATCATGATTTAAAAAAAAGGAACGTTGCGGGTCATTGGACTTACAGTGAATTTTTTACTGTAATTTCAGTGAATCATTAAGTCACTTTACGTTCAGGAAGAATTTAGGTTATTTTTCAGTGAAAAATTCACTGGATAGAATTTAGAAAGTTTAATTTTTGGGTTCTGAGTTTCTAATTTTTTAGTGCTCTTTTTCTAGGGGAAAAGCTTCTTTTCTATGGAGGAGAGTAACGGATCTTTGGATCTTGGATTTTGGTGAAGTCTTAATTGGAGAAGGTTTTTGCATATGTAAATATGAAAATGGAATGTTGGTATTTGAGATTAAAATTTCAGGCTTTTTTGTGGAATTTTGTATAATATTCTTCATTTTTATTAATTGTACACCTCGTGAATGAAAACACATTTCATAGTTTCAACAAAAACTGTCATCCAGAAATCTGATCTACTCAGAATAAAAATGTGATACTTTCATTATTTATTTGAATGCAAATGTTGCTAGATTGCATTATAGTGTATTAACAAATTAAATTGACAAACATTCGTATTTTATTGACTTACGTATAATCAACACAATTCAAGAATAATAAATTTGTACTATAAGAAGAAAAAATGAAAAGAAAACAAGGTAACTAGTACACTTGACTAGGAAGAACTTGGCTATAAATGATTTCAAGGAAGATCTAAAGGCACTGGATAAATTATTTATTGCTGTAGATGATCTCGGAAGTCCACGAAAATGTCTTCAACAAAATGCAGATTTAAATGGTCTATTGTTCCATGGTACATTATTTCTGCCTATTCAATTTGGAGATATTTTAGTTTTAACGTTTTATTTTAATTTTATGAAAAAATCTACTATAAAAACATTCTTTATTCAATCCATTTCATTGCGAGCGATTAATTTTCTTTTTTATAGACTAAAGCCTACAATTTTTCTTCAAAGTTTGTGTAATATTTAAAGCAGTGGGTTCTATGTGTAAAGTGCAAATACTTTTCAAAGGTAAAAAGTTTAACAATTCCATTTACACAATTCCTTAATACACAAGGCACTACTTTCTTCAAAATTACTTAATTTAACTTTCAAATGCTCTTGCATACTACTTCGCTGCACGTCTACATTTCACGCATTAAAAATTTAAAATTCACTTCCTCGCACAAACTAGCGCAGTCTCCATGAATTTTTCAGCGACTATGAGCACACGCTAAACTGTTAAACGTTAAAGTTTCCGCTGCTCAACTTAAACAGCCGCAGGTACAAGAAAATGCATCCCAGAAGAATATCATCAATATAGACGTATTTATCGTGCGAAGTGACAGTCTGCATCCCAGCGGCCGAGACAGATAAACGCTCGCCGCCGGCGAGGAGAAAGAGATCGAGCGAGATAGAGAGAAAGAGAGGAGCTGTAGCGCCGAGGGGGAGACAGTGCAGTCCACGCTGCGGGGAAGCTACGAATTTAATAGAATAATAAATGGACCGTCTGGCGGGGCGAGGCCCGGAGCTTCGGGGTCCGCATCGGCCGCCCACCCCCGATCTCGTATTCCGCTTGAAGCGCACTTTTGCTCGCCTTTTTCGCCGAGTTCCCGACCAAGGAGCTCGCGGGTAAACACAAAAGCGGCACCCACGGCCCTTTTAATCATTTAATTAATTAAGGCGCTAGCCGAGCCCGCGGCGATTTTTTAACGCGCCCGCCGTTTGACTTTCCGTCGGGCCGGGGGGTTTTCAATTAAAATCCAGCTGAAACTTGGCGCCGCGCACGCGCGATAATTTCGCGGCGCCTCGACGGAAACTTCCTGATGAGGCGAGCTCGCGGTTTTGCTGCTTCAACAAATTCACCCGGGTTAAATCATTTTGGCGGGTAAGGTGGTTTGCTTTGTTTTTTAATAATAATTGGGAAAGATAAGGCCGGGCCACTCTTAGACCAACGTATAAGATAACGTAACGTAACGTAACGTAACATAACATAACATAACGTTATATATTTAATATAATAGCAATTAATTTTTTAAGATTTAAATTTTCTAATATTTTTTTAAAATTAAAATTAAAAAAAAGATTCACATTCGTATTGATATAAGCAACGCGAACGACTTACATAACTGAGTTTCGTTATGCTGTTTTAGGTGAGAGGGAGGGAAAAAGTGCCTAGGGATATTATCAGGTATAAAGTCTCAGAATTGAGGGAATTAGTGTGGACTGTAGAGAAAAACGAAGGTATCTGCTTGGATGAACAGTTGGAGAGGATGGGGTAAAATAGAGCTACTTGATTGGAGGAAAGTGAGATGGCTGGGGTCGACATATTTTGTTTATTATTTTAGTTATCCATTTAAACTAAATAATTCCACACTGCCCAAACATGGCATCCGAAGACGACCTAGACGATATACTTGATCTCATATACTTGAGCTTCTTTGCCCAATTATGAAGGGCATTGCAGACGAAATTTTTTAGAAATTCGTACTATTTATCGAATGTTTCGACGATCAATAGCCATTTGGCCTGGCTCGCTAATTGAAACTTATCGACCTTTCCGTACATAAATCTTTATTTTTAATGAAACGTACATTGATGCAGGAAGAAATTGGTGCGAATGTTTTTACATGGTTCAGTCGGTGAGTCATTGGCAGTGATTCAGTTTTAGTTTCGAGCGAGAAATTTTATATTATGCGTTTTGATTTGTAATGCGTATCGAATCTTGCTATTTTTTTCTTTTACACTTTCATAAGCGATAACTTGCTATTGACTCATCGTACATCGTCAAAAAATCATTGAAAATTCGAACAATCATGAGATATCATTTTAATGACATAATAATTTGGGTTTTTTACAAAAATAATTAACCGAGATATTAATTGTGTTATTCCCAAAAACGTTTATGACTGGTACAATAAAAACGGAAAACCCGCAATCAAGATAAAATATTTAATATGACTTTGAAGATTTTACTATCTAACTCATTAAAAAATGATTTTTTTTCTATCAGAAAAAATGATAAGTTCTATTATATTTATGATTCTATTATATTATATGATTCTGGTAGATGATTTTATTTGGTTTTGTTTAAGTTTTTAAGTACGTATGACTAGTGGGCACTAATAGAAATTTAATGAAAAAGCAGACACCAGCAATAATAAGATACGTTCCATTCCTTCTAATATAGGAATATATGATTTTTTAGTGGGTCACCATATCATTTAAATTTGATCTGCAACCTCTAAACTTGAGGTATCGTACCAATTGTACGTTAAGTTTAGGGGTTGCAGATCAAATTTCGACTGGTGGCCCTCAATACTGCTCTAAAAAATTACGCTACATCATTTAGTCATTCTAATAAAATCGTGTAATTATGACTGGAAATAAACAAAAAATTAGTAACTCCATTTCTGCTTAAACATTTATATTCCTTCTTAATGAATAAGAATAGTTCAAATAATAAGTTAACAAGTAATAAATCACACTGTTATTAAATAAGAGATTCGTGAAAGTATACGAGATGCTGATTTGCGGCTGTCCTTAAATGGACCGAGTTCAGCGGCTGACTCGATTGTTTTTCGCAGTACACAACTCGCGCGGGAAAATCGCACGCGAGAAATGCAGCGAGTGCAATTCCCGGCAACTGCGCGATACGGTAAAAAAGGAACGGAGCTGCAGAGCTACGTCACGTCTGCGTTTCACAGTATCGACTTTTATTGTCGACGGAAATTTCGAGTACGAAGGCAAAATTGACTCATTTTACAGATTAAATTATCCAGGCTTGATTTTCTGAATTTCGATATCGACTTCCCACGATTTCTTTGTCTCTTCGTTTATTCGCTGCTTTTTCTTCCGTCTTTCGCATTCCCAATGATTCGCATTGAAATGGCAATGTCATGAAGTCGACTACAAAATGGAAAATTTTATTATCAATAATAGTTAGACAAGTGTTTTCATGAGTGCGTGGGTACATGTATATACTAAAAGACTATAGGGCACTTTTCTTACACTGGAGCCAATAACAATTAATTATAATTTAAAAATAAACATTTGGATTATTATTTTGTGTTCACATTTGTATTTGCATTAAAATTAAAAATAAATTTACTTTTCTCGAATATTTCAAATATTTTTCTTCTATAATTTTTCTATCGATTATTACTCTTTTCAAGGTGTCCCACGGGGTTTCGCTCTCCATTACATTTGATCATTTTGATAACTTAATCAACACACATACATATAAAAATTCACTCGATCAATAGCCAAATACTCAAATTTAAAAAAAAAAAAAGAAATTTTGTAAACTCGCATTCCGGAGCGGCAGGCAATCCCGCAAAAGTTCATTGCGCCAAACGAGGTATGCGCATCGAGATGACGAAATAAACCGGCGCGTGCCCCGCGCGACAAACAAAGCGGGCGAGCCTCGCTGATTCACGTCGCGATTGATGAAAAAAGAAAAGCGGAAGCGGCCGACGTAATAGATGCGCTTCTTACGCGCCGCGGCGAAGGAAAAAAGCAGCGGGAAGAAAGGACGGCCGCGAGAGAAAAAGCGCGCCTCCGACAAAGGAGGATAAGTCGCGCGGCGGCCTTCTATGCGCACGGCGCGCGGTTCTCTGTGTCACCGGGGCCGAAGGCGTCCGTCTTATTTTTCGCGGGACGGACTCTCGGCCGATTAATTTGTACGCCGATCCGGTTGTTTGTTACTCCTTTTTTTCACCCGCGAGGTAATGATGATGGTCGAGCGGTGCAGGCTCTTGTTTTTCGACGCGCCGCGTTATTAGCCTTCGTGCGCGCGATCTTTTGATTCGGTCGAGGCTGGAGGGGGCGTCATTATTGCCGTGCGTTTTAATTACGGACTGGGCCGGCTGCGGCGGAAATGGACGCGTAAGGGTGCGTGCGACTTTAGGGAGAATCACTCGTAATTGGGGTTTGTAAAAAGGTGAAAAGTCAGGTGAAATTAGTAGTTTTATCTTATAAGCTTTTTTTTTTGTTGTGCGATTGCAAGAAAATATCATTATTCGTAAATTACTGGTTAAGTTAAATGTCCGACACTTAATTAAACAATAAGTGAATGACTTTTTATTCGGGAAGGTGATAATCTGAAATTCTGGATTTTGCTCGAACTCTATATACACAAAATAATTCTTTGTAATAATGAATAGGTTTCTCAGCATTTTAATGATTATTTTGTTAATTTTTTCTAAATTCCAAAAATATTAAATACTCGGAAACTAAATATCGTATAAAATAATTAGTTCGTCATGAAAATGTGAAAACTATACATTTAATACTTAAATACTAACTTATGTACTAATTTATTGCTAAATTGCACAAAATAGCTTTAATAAAACAGAAAAATACAGAGATCATGCCTTTATTATCATACTTTTTGTTACAGCTAACTATTTGTTACTACCAATTTTTTAAATCTTCTTTTAATAACAAAATTACTATACGCCAAGTTTTTTAATTCGTTGATTAAGGAATTATATTCTTATCGCAATTAAGTAACACTTTCTATTACTTCTTACCAACAACAATTGCATCTTAAATAAGCGATAAAAAATTTCTGTTTTTACATAAATTTTTAAGTCTTCGTATAGTACCAAATTTGTTTGTTTGGAATTCTTATGTTGGGCCAACTCACTATGGAATACTCCTTATCAAGGGTCGCTCATGAAGAGGCAGGCTAATTGCGTTATCAGCTGGCAACAAACACGACGCTAACATCTCCGCTTCCACCTTGCTTCCGTCAGCAAATGCTCCTAACACCTGTGTCTATTGCGTATATCTATGTAAGCTTTCATTCGCCTACAAGCAATTGAATTTTTTTAATGTGAACTTTAGTAACTGTACCTTTTGTTTTTCTGCACCTCTTGTAGAATTAAAATGTTTGTTTAAGATTATCCATTTCAAACGGTACCTGATATTTTGAAAATTGCTATTTATCTGTATTAAGGTGAAAAATGTGCTGTAAAATGTTGTAAAAATTCACTAATGAATAGACATAGATCTTTTGAAATATTACAAAATAGCAGCAAATATTAAGTAAAAATATTGTATATTTTATTTAAATTTTTAAAACTACAAAATAGCAGCAAATATTAAGTAAAAATATTGCATATTTTATTTAAATTTTTAAAGAAAATAAGAATTTAATTTTTATTATAAAAATTTACAATGAATTTGTACAAATTAACATATAGTAGTTTATTTGGAAAATATTTTGCGCACATAAGTTTTAAAAGCCTGCAAACCATTATTATTAGTGAGCTCAATATTAAAGTAAATTTCAGGTGATTTTTAACGTAAATGAAAGAAAATTTACATTTTTTTAAATAAAGACTATCGGAAGACTCTCTGGATATGAACAAAGACCTTGTTTCGAATTATCAGCACACTTAACAATATCACTCACAGAACTGACTATACCATTTTGAATAATTTATAACACATGTTACAAAAAATACTCATACTATAAAAAAATATAAAAAATACAGTAAATAAATGTTTTAATTCTTTGATATACGTTATAAATAATTATTTCGTTTTTATTTCGTTACACGCTGAATTTTGCATAAGTTTAAACAAAAATCAAATCATCGTCATTACTTTCATGATGGCTATTTGAAAAGAAAATTAGTGCGGGGGAGTGCAATCTGATCCTCGGGCATTTAACAAATGACATATTTTACGGCGCGATTAGTCGGCGCGAGTATCTGTCCCGATAATCGAGTACCCACCCGCATTTTTGGAGGCCCCAGGCGAAGTAAGATAGGCGTTGCGTGTACAAATGGCGGGTTCGATAACCATCTTCGCATCTGATCTAACAGCTTAGTGGAACAATGAAACCCCGCCTCTTGGCGGTCGAGGGGAGACGGTGCACCTAAAATTCTGCAAAAACTACAGCCTCAAAATGGTCTTGCGCGTAAAAATTTTTTTTTAAGCTCTTCGTAAATCTTTCCTTCGGGTAAGCGGTCTTTACTCAGCGATTGTTTCAGCGATATTACCTTTCAATTTTTTTTTCGAAAAATATTTTTGTAATTTATTTTGCACTTACTTTGAATGTATATAATCATATCGTACTCATAAAATAGCAAAATATATATTTTCTATAAAACGTTGTAGAAAGTACAATGTAATATTTTAATATTTTAATGTTTCATTTATAAATTTATAAATTACACACTTACTAGTGAAATTTAATAAAAATCAGTGAACATTAAGAAGGAGTCTAATTATAAATTATATTACTTTTATAAAAAAGTTAATTCGATACGTTTTTAGGATGCATTTAGATATAGTGTTCTATTTTTTGTAAGAATTTTTAAAGCGTGTGCGTCAAATTTGAAATTGAAATATATAAGTAAGCTTTAATGTTTATAAAAAAATTACATTTGTTTGTTTAACACGGCTATATTTCAACTTTAGTAATTAATTATTACATTGAATCATGAAGAAAAATAAAATTTGTTTTATAAATATTTCAAATTATTAAAAGAAATAAGTCGCTATCTCAATTCACTACATTTACTAGAAAAAAGTACTTTTTTGTGATTTTTGATACTATCAATTGCCCATTATACTATTATCGTAACAAACACTGCTTATGTAGTAGTAGTGGTAGTTTATAGTTTTAGTCTCAAACTTATCACTATTATTAATATTGTTTTGACAAGACTATTATACTTTTATTATTAAGGAACTAATTCCTTAGTCTTTTATGAAAAAAATCATAATCAACAAGTAATAAAACTTATAAAAAAATCTTTTTGAATCAGACATTATTCGAGTAAGTCAAGAGCCTACTTCAACCACGTGAAAACTGTTACCAAAGTGAATGTTTCACACTGAAAAAAACATGTAACGGAAGTGAAAGTGCCTCGAATCTTTTGTCCCGGTCGCAAATCAATTTGCGGCGAGGCGCTTTTTTTTCGGCGGCTATTAGCGCGCTCCCGTCGCCGGGCGCGCGCGCGCGCGCAAACCCCCGGGCCGAGGATTTAATTCATCATTTCGGGCCGGGCCATTTCCTTGACTCTCCCCCCGGCGGCTGAGCGCCGGTCCCGCGGGTATACACGGCATCGCGCTCGGCCCGCCGCAGCCCCCGCCCCCGGGAGCGGACCTACATCCTGTAACGCCGCGTACACTCGTTGCGGGGTTGAGCAGCCGCGATAAGGCCGGCCTGGGTACAGCACCGGAGACCCCCGTCTCTTTAGTTATTTGCCCTCGGCTTGTCTGCTCGTCTCGCTCCTTCTTCTCTTCTTTTTTTTTTCCTTTTTCCGTTTTGCCGATGCTTCTCGTTTATGGAGGAGTATATACCTTCTGCGAGGGCTTAAATTTTGCTTTGTGTGTGCGGTAATTTTTTTTAGTTTTCTCTTTTTGTTGATAAGTTATTGTTTGATTTATTGTGAGAAATGAGAAAATTTATTATTGTACGGATTAATGGAGAGGTATAGTGCAGATCAATAAATAAAACAGGTTGGCAAGGAGATCAAGTTTTTCTAGAAAAGTTTAAACTATTTATATGTTTTGCTTGCAAGTGTTTACATGTTTTTGTTACTATCAAATTAAAACTGCGGTGGTAAAAGAAAAGAAAAGCTTTTTCGACCATTTCATGAATAAAAAACGTTTCAAAATATTTTAAAAATGTTCACTTTTTACAAATATATAAATTAAAAAACATAGACAAAACAAAATTAATTTCTGTGATTGAATTGACGTCACAGTTACATTACGAACTGAATTGACATGTAATTTACGTTCCAAAAATCTTATGAAAGCTTACATTACAGCTTTTTTCACTTTCAATTTTTATTCATATTTCTTTCTTCTTTTTGAAGCTTTGAAATTTTCATCAGGAAATATGTCAGCTCAAAGTTGGAAACCATGTTTTCAAATATCAGCATTTTACTCTATAGATGAGTTAAAAAACTTTGATCACGATTAATTTTCCGTTGAAAACTTCAAATTTCTCTGCTCCTTTTTACTTCAAAAGAAACTTCTATCACTTCTAACGATTTTTTACCGATTTTCTGAGCTGATAACTAATCACCATGGAAATCGTTAACGAAGTAAATTTAAATGAACTGTTGTATTCACTAATACTACCTAATATCTATTAGTGAATGCAACAGTTATTAGTGGAAAAATTAAAATAAAAAAAAAATAAACTAATTATTCTGATGTTGATTGAATCTACCGACAGTAATAGGAGTATTTTTTGAAATAAATAAATCGACTGGCCATACTGTCATAAAAAGTTTTATTTAAAGAGACGACGTTTCGGCTACTTTTTTTGTAACCCTTTTCAAGTCATTAAAAAGTGTACAGAGTATGGCCAGTCGATTTATTTATTTAAAAAAACTAATTATTCTTTTGTTCCTAGTACGTTCTCCATCTCCAATAATTTATTTTCATCAGCGTACAATATACAATTTTGAAATGCATATTTATTATCAAATAATAACAAAAATTCCGTAAACTAAAAACACAAACGCCGCGTAGGCAAGTCAAAGCAAGCCCAAATAAACGAAAGCGTCTGTTTGCCGGCACTGCAGCGCCGATACCATCGCAGTAGCTGACGCGCGCGAAAACGCGGCAGTTTAGGCCTTTACGCGCGGCCCAACGTTACACGCCCACCGCGCGCGCCCCGCCGAATCCTCCCCCCCGGGCTCGTGACCCTCGCGTCCCCCCGGCGCAGGACCTAAGGGCCGCGACCTCCTAACGATAATGCCTTCCGGCACGACCCCCGCCGGCCGCCGCCTGATTTATCCCGCGTGTAGGCCTCGTCCGCGCCGGCCGGCGCGTATTTATAATGCCGGTGCGCGTCAGGTGCGCGCAGTTTCGCAAAACGCCCGGCCGCTATAAATATAAACTTCGCCGGCCACCGCCGCGAGTTTAATCAAACCCGAACTCGCGGCCGGGGCTGTGTACCGCGCGTGCGGTCGGGGGCGTTCTCTTTTTTTTTTGCCGAGCACTGCGTTCCGAGCTATCGTCGCGGTGTGACGCTTTTTAAGTGGTGTTTCTTTTTTGTAAAGGATGGGTGGGGGAGGCGACGGTTTGAGTGTATATTTTTTTGGAGGTTGGAGGGGTTGTCTGTCTTAGGGATGGGGTGGGGGTGAAGAAGAGTTTTGGGTAGAATTCGGACTATTCGGAGGATGGGAAGAGGACAGTTTAGAGGTGATGGTGTAAGCTAACTTTTACGAGATGAATTTTATTTTTGAATTTATTTTTAAACCTGCGATGCCTATATAAAATTGGGATTTCGTCAATCCTAAAGTAATAAACATTTATTATTATCACTATATTTCTTTCGTTGTTTTAAAGAACTTTTTATTGAAATATGGTGCAATTTAACTATTTATAATAATTAAAAATTATTATAAATTTTTCGTAGAATAATGTATTATTGAAATTTTATTTTAATTTATGGAATGAAGCAGTAATTTTGATCATGTATCTTCATTTTAAATTTTAATAAGTTTCACTGAAATTTTATGAATAAATACTAGATTTTTTTCGATTTATCAATTATCGGGATGTTGCATGAGAAATAAAATCAAATTTTTTTAACTGCGCGTCTGATAAAATATCAAAAATATTCGACACGTGTTATTAACGATTATATTTAGATTTAAAAAGCAATGACGTTACGTTTGTCGTAAATTTTAACTTTTTACATCTTTCTTAAAAAATGTTGAACAGAAAAAAGAAAAATTACGCGTGTTGATTGTTTTTTGATAATCTGTTTGACGGATTTTATTTTTTCATATAAAATTCCAATTGTAAGAAATGAAAGAAGCGTAGTAATAATCATTTTTGTCTTCGGTGCAATAAATAAGCCTAGTAGATCAAATACCTAGGGATTTTATAGTCCTGGTAGGATTTGTGCATGAGGCCTTATGGAAAACATGGGATTCTCGTAAGGATCTGATCAGGACCAGCGAGTCATGTCCTCATCTGATTTCGTAGCGTAAAAAATCCACACTCTAAACTTCATTAATCTCCTAAAAAAAATTTTTCATTTTATAAAAAAAAAATAAATTTCTATAACAAAAAAATGAATAATAACACAAGACGAAGTCAAAATAAGCCGAAAAAAAGGCCGAGCGAGCGATCTTTCTCAAAGAGAGCCGCAACACTCCACATTACGGCTAGAGAACGTGAGGCACGGCGATGCGATCGTGCCGAGGCGAGGAGGCCTCGCGGGGGTGGCCGCACTTAGCCCCGTTCGTGCTAACGCCATTAAAGCGCCGCGTGGAGAGAGAGAGAAAAAAAGGGGCGCGCGCGCCTCTCCTCTCGCACGGATTAGCCCGGCGAGAGCCCCGCGGGGCCAAACTTGTTGCGATGATCTATGCTCGCGTGCGCGTGTGGAATAACGCGTATATATAGATATATGTATATAGATATATACATGTATGTATATATATGAACCTGCCGCGTACATATGTTTATATATACATATATATGTGTGCTGCTCGATTGTCGGCAGATTACTGCGGCGAAGGGTGCCGCGCGGATCCTCATGCCTCACGGGGATTCCGTGATCAGGCCGCCGGACCTGCGCTTGTAATTTTCGCGCGCCGCTTTTATTTACGTGATTTTAATGCCTTGACATGGTTTATTTAGGCGGCCCGACGATGCGTTTGTCAAAGTTCCGAGGTGCGGAGGGCCGCTCGGCCTTGCGTGCGAGGTAAAACGTTAGATTTTGAACTTTTTGTTATTTATTTTTTTTTTGGTGCATGATAATTCGATGCTTTTACGGTATTAGTTTTCGGAGAAATTTTTTTGGGGTGTCTTTTTAAAACGACGGTGCTGTTAAAGATAATTTGTTAATATCTGTAATATTTCGTAATTGCTTCACTCGGCTCGATTTAATTGATGGGTACGCTGCGTTTCGGATTTTAACGAATTTATCATTTTAATAAAGAGGCCGATGTATGTTATTTCGAGTAAATTTCATTCGTATTAATATCATTTGGAAGCGCAGTAATTATAATAATGAAATTCAAATTGATATGAAATTATTTAGTTTTTAATAATAATTGGGAATAAATCCTTTAAATTGATTAAGTATATTCTCACATAATTTGGAGGAGTAAAACATTCGAAGAATCACTTCTTTCAAGAGATCAATCATTCTATTTCGCCAAAAAAATTAACACTAAACTCGATTAGCACAGTTTTCAGGCGGATTTAGTGATTTTGTTATACTGTTTCAAATGATGAGAGAAAGTACATATGTATCATTTTATCGCGAAGCATATGCTGTACCAGATTATCTGCAATGGTATATTAATAATAATGTATATAGCATCAAATCTTTAACCTTAATCTTAAAGGTATACTAAAACAGATTTTACAATGTTAGGATCTCAAATATATTTGTTTTCAATACTTTGCAGCCGAAATGGTTATCCAGTAGTAGGCGAAGACGACTACCTATCTAAAATATACAGATCTAAATAAATATAGGAACAAATAAAATTGAATTCATTAACAAATCTTAAATGTTTTATATCGTTGTTATTAATATTTAAGATATGTCCGGATGCTTACAATATAAGGAATTTGAAAATATACAACATGCATCCTTCCAGCTATGAATATAGTTTTATTGCTACACGCTTACACCATCATAATTATTATTATAATTTTTCACTAACGCATTAATAATTATTTCAATAAAAAATAACCGCCAAGCATTTAATTTAACATTCGTTTACGACTGAAAATAGTTTTTACTCCCCTATGAAGAATCTTTAATTTAATTATATCACTGGTTCACCAGTTCTTTAATTAAGTCGGACGATAAAATCCCTCAAGAATAAATCGCAACAATTAAATACCTCTTTACCCCTGTTGAACACCACCGCGGAATCCTGTAAAACAGATTAGTCAAGGTATTTTTACTGCGCGATCGTAAACCCCGGCGCGCGATCCCCAATCATAATTGTTAATTTTTTTTGCACATTCTCTCTCCGGCGCGCGAGTCGCTCGATCTTTCACCTCGTGCAGGCCGCAAGGCCGCGATAAGCCGCTCTCCGAAAAAAAACCTCCCCACCGCGCGCGACTTATCAAACGGGCGCGTAGCCCGCGATCGGTCATCTCTATACCTCCATCCCCCATCGTTGAAATTTCACCCGACATACTTCCTCATTACGCATTAGTCCGCTTTACTCCTGGTTTTTCATCCCCATCTCTTTTCTTTCTCTCTCACTTTTCTCCCTATCTCTCTCTTTCTCTTTAGAATTATTTTTCTCTCTCTCCCACACAATCTTTCTCTTTTCCTTTAAATTTCTTTCTCTCTCTCTCTCTTATTAGATTCTCTCTTTCAGTCATTATCTTTCTCTCTCTTTCTCATTAGATTTTTCTCTCTACACTGAGAAAAATAGAATATAAAAATGACTATTTTTCTATTAAAAGGGGCGACCTACTCGACCTAGTAGCCATTTTTACTAAAATAAAAGTAATTTTTACTAAAATAATAGCAAATTTTACTA
>UXGC01002066.1:0-14230 GCA_900480045.1 Eurytoma adleriae
GCATCGATTAGATAATAAAAACCAACCGATTATTTTTAGCCGTTCTTATCGTACGGTAAAGCTTGATTTTAGCCGTTCCCGGCGTGAATTAGCACCGTTTAATCCCTTTCAACGTTACTTAGCCTATCCTTTTGGTGCATATAATAAACAAGTAATGGATGCAGCCGAGGCTTCGGGTATGACTTTGGCATTGACGACTATTCAAGGTAAAGTGAAACTGGGTGATAATCCTTATGCCTTAAAACGGTTATATGCATTGCGCAATGATCCAATAGAAAAATTTGCGCAAATGGTGGGTAATGGAGAGCAACAAGTTATTAATAAAGATATTATTATTGATCAATAAAGACGAGTTATTAAGCTAGTACTGAAAGTTAGACCGTAAATAGACATATGTTATTCTATTTGGCAGGTTGGAGGAAACTAATTAAAAAATTAACAGCTTGATTCAGTAAAGCGATTATCACCACCGATTAAGGTGGTGTTTTATTAACGTCCTAAATGGTTATCCCAATCTTTCCAAACAGGTTGAAGTCCAGCATTGAGCATGATTTGGGCGATGGTTTCTGCACTGCGGTTATCATAGGTAGCAAATTGTTCCAACGCTTGATGATTGTCAGCATAACCACCGGGTTGGGTTCTTGAACCCGCGCTAAGGTTATTGATAACCAGCGGAATAATATTATCACGAAAAAAAGGGGATTCGCGGGTGGATAATGAAAGCTCTACTTCAGGTGCCAATAAACGGAAAGCGCAAATTAATTGCACTAATTCTGCTTCGTGAATGGTAGATGCAGGCTGAATACCACCGATACATGCGCGTATTCGTGGGAAAGAAATAGAATAGCGGCTTTTCCAATATTTTTTCTGCAGATAAAATAGATGGCTTGCCACTAGATAATAGTCAACCCGCCAATTATTGGATAAGCCGATTAGTGCCCCTAAGCCAATTTTATCAATACCGGCCTGACCTAGGCGATCCGGTGTTTCTAGCCGCCAAAAAAAATCTTGTTTTTTTCCACGTAAATGGTGTTGCTGATAAGTTGGTTGATGATAAGTTTCCTGGTATACCAGTACACCATCTAAGCCAATTTTTTTCAGCTCCCTATATTCTGCTATTGTTAATGGTTGAACCTCCATTAATAGCGAACTAAAATATTGTCTAATTAATGGCATATGTTGGCGAAAATAGCTCATTCCCACTTTGCTTGGATGTTCACCGGTCACAAGCAATAAATTATTGTATCCAATGGAACGTATCGCCTCGCATTCTGCCATAATCTCTGTTTCGTTAAGTGTTTTTCGTTTGATCGGATTGTGCATAGAAAAACCACAATAAGTACAATCATTAGCGCATAGATTAGACAGATAAAGTGGCACATAAAGGCTAACAGTATTACCAAAACGCTGACGGGTTAATTTTTGCGCTTTTTGAGCAATAACTTCCAAATAAGGATAGGCCGCGGGTGAAATGAGAGCCATAAAATCCTTCAATGACAATCTATCTGAGCAAATGGCTTTTTCAACCTCTTGAGCCGATTTACTGTTAATTTGTATCGCCAGTTGATGCCAATCAAGTTGCTGGTAAATTTCAGTAAAAGCCGTCATTATTGAAATACCTCAAGGAATTGTGTCAAAGGGCTGGAAGGTGCGGCTTGATGGTGTTGCGCTGCAAGTCCGGCAGCTTGTACTATATCACCGGCTTCAGTGGCAATACGAAAGGCGTGTGCCATGGCAACAGGATCATTAGCAACAGCAATAGCAGTATTTACCAGTACAGCGTCGGCGCCTATCTCTAACGCGGCTAATGCATGACTGGGCGCCCCAAGTCCTGCATCGACAACAACAGGGATCGAGGCTTGCTCAATAATGATTTGTAGAAAATCATAGGTAATTAATCCTTTATTGGTACCAATAGGTGCACCAAGAGGCATCACAGCAGCGCAACCAACCTCCTCTAAATGTCGGCATAAAACTGGATCGGCATTACAATAAGGTAAAACAATAAAATCTTCTTTTACCAACAATTCAGCCGCTTTTAACGTCTCAATCGGGTCGGGTAATAAATATTTTGTATCTGGGTGGATCTCAAGTTTTATCCAGTTGGTAGCTAATGCATCACGAGCTAGGCGAGCAGCAAATAAAGCTTGTTGTGCATTTTTAGCACCCGAAGTATTCGGTAATAATTTGACGCCGATTTTTTGTAATGGCAGCAAAATGTCATCATTTTTATTAATTAAATCAACTCGTTTCATCGCTATGGTGACTAATTGACTGCCGGAAGCTTGAATGGCTTGAGTCATCAATGATGAATTAGCAAATTTTCCACTACCCATAAATAAACGAGATTGAAAAACGGTATCAGCAATTTTTAACATAAATTAGCCTCCGGCAATCGCCTGGAATAACAGGATGTTATCTTGATGGTTAATATAGTGATGATTCCAATTTTCACGCGGAATAATGATCTGATTAATTGCTAGTGCAATACCTAACGAATTAAGTTTCAGATAATCAAATAACTGGATAATCGTGATCGAACTGTTAATTTCGATTAGTCGATCATTTAGCATAATGTGCATATTTATCTCCCGCTTCCACAAACTAAACAGCTTTTCGCTTTGCTAAGTTGCAAGGTATGCCAGCTATGTTGTTTACCATCGAATAATTTCAGTTTCCCACTGAGTGAGGAAGGTAAATTGACTAATAATTTAATCGCTTCTAAGGCTTGCAGTGTACCGATAACTCCAACCACCGGCCCTAAAACTCCGGCCGTGCGACAGTTGCGATAAGGTTCATTCATGTCAAGATAAAGACAAGCGTAGCAACCTTGTCTATAGGGAGGTTCAAGAACTAACAATTGACCATTGAAACCTAACGCACTGCCACTAATGAGTGTCTTTTTTTCCGCCACACACACCGCATTAATTGCCTGGCGAGTTGACATATTATCAGTACAATCTAATATCAAATCGGTATTGCGAACCAGCGTTTGCAGGGAATGATAGTTTTGTTTTTTGGCAAATGTTTTCACTATGGTTTGTGGATTGAGCTGATTAAGTTGTTTTGCTGCTAATGTGACTTTAGACTGCGAAATATCTTGCGTATGGTAAAGAATTTGTCGCTGTAGATTTGAAATATGCAGTTTATCATTATCGGCCAACCAGAGTTCGCCGACCCCGGCAGCAGCTAAATAAAGTGCTGCTGGTGAACCTAGTCCGCCCAATCCCACAATAAGCACTTTGCTTGTTGTTAATTTTTGTTGGCCTTGATAACCGATTTCTTCAAGTAATAGTTGGCGGCTATAGCGCATAAAAATAGCATCATTAAGCATGGATTATTTCCTTACCTTCGATCAAATGTAATAGCTGAGTAACAACTTTGTACCAGCTAGGCGATTTTGTGATCGCACTAACCATGGCAATACCTCCTACGCCCGTTGCAAGCACTGCCGGAACGCGTGCTAAAGAGATACCGCCTATAGCAATAGTTGGGTAATCTGGTGTGGCATTTACTTGCTGTTTTAGGCTGATTAATCCTTGCGGTGAGGAAGACATTAATTTTGTGCGAGTAGGGAAAATATGGCCTAATGCAATATAAGAGGGTCTTAACTGCTTTGCCCTGGCGAGTTCTTGTTGATTATGCGTTGAAATCCCTAAGCGCAAGCCCGCTTTTTTTAGGCGATTTAGATCAGCGAAATTAATATCCTCTTGCCCTAAATGGACGCCGTAGGCACCATATTTTATAGCTAATTGCCAATAATCATTAATAAAAAGGCGAGCTTGATATCGCTGGCTTAGCATAATCGCCTGCTTAATATCTGCTTCAAGGTTGTTGGCTAATGGATCTTTGATCCTTAATTGAACAGTGGTAACGCCGACGTTTAACAAACGCTTTATCCACTCGACAGAATCAACGACTGGATACAGACCAAGTTTTTGTTCTGTCGATGCAAACGCGTGCTCAGACCATTTTGTCATCGGAAATCGTCTCCATGCTGTGGTATAGCTCACTGCTCTGGGCGCGAAATGTTGCCGATATGTGTGCCATTTGTGCGGCATGTTCACGGACTTCTTGCGAAATTTTCATGGAGCAAAATTTAGGGCCACACATTGAGCAAAAATGGGCCACTTTACCCGCTGCTTGTGGCAGTGTTTCATCATGGTAGGCACGGGCGGTTTCAGGATCGAGAGCGAGATTAAATTGATCTTGCCAGCGGAACTCAAATCGTGCTTTGGATAAGGCGTTATCTCGAATTTGCGCCCCAGGATGGCCTTTGGCGAGATCAGCGGCATGAGCGGCAATTTTATAGGTAATCAGTCCTTGTTTTACATCTTCTTTATTAGGTAAGCCTAAATGTTCTTTTGGCGTAACATAACAGAGCATGGCACAACCAAACCAACCAATTAAAGCCGCACCGATACCAGAGGTAAAATGATCATAACCTGGCGCGATATCGGTGGTTAAAGGCCCTAAAGTATAGAATGGCGCTTCATGACAATGGGTTAATTCTTCCGTCATATTACGGCGGATCATTTGCATTGGGATATGACCAGGGCCTTCAATCATAACTTGAACATCATATTGCCAGGCTATCTTAGTTAATTCGCCTAATGTATATAATTCAGCAAATTGCGCTTCATCATTGGCGTCTTGTAAAGAGCCAGGTCGTAATCCATCGCCAAGGGACAAAGAGACATCATAAGCGGCACAGATTGCACAGATTTCCTCAAAATGGCTATACAAAAAGTTTTCCTGATGATGGGACAAACACCATTTCGCCATAATTGAGCCACCGCGAGAAACAATACCGGTCAATCGATTGGCGGTCATTGGCACATAACGTAATAAAACACCGGCATGGATAGTAAAATAATCTACACCTTGTTCGGCTTGCTCAAGAAAGGTGTCGCGAAATATTTCCCAGCTCAAATTTTCTGCAACGCCATTAACTTTTTCCAATGCTTGGTAGATTGGCACTGTACTAATAGGAACAGGGCTATTACGCAACAGCCATTCTCTCGTTTCATGGATGTAACGGCCGGTCGATAAATCCATTACAGTATCGGCTCCCCAATGTGTCGCCCAGATTAGTTTTTCAATTTCTTCTTCAATCGATGAAGTTACGGAGGAATTGCCGATATTAGCATTGACTTTCACCAAAAAATTTCGACCAATAATCATTGGCTCGGATTCAGGATGGTTAATATTGGCTGGAATAATGGCACGTCCAGCAGCAACTTCTTGTCGAACAAATTCAGGGGTAATGTTGTTTGGCAGAGTAGCATTAAAGCTTTGACCAGGATGTTGTTGAGTTAATATTGTACTATTGATACGCTCCCGTCCCATATTTTCGCGGATCGCAATAAATTCCATTTCAGGTGTGATTATCCCTTGACGAGCATAGTGCAATTGCGTGACTCTTTTGCCGATTTTGGCCCTTAATGGTTGTAGGCGGTAATTGAAACGTAGATGATTCAATCCAACATCAGCGAGTCGTTGTTGGGTAAAATAAGAGCTTGGTTTTTTAACTGGCTCAGTATCATTGCGATCGGAAATCCAATGTTGGCGGCATTTTTTTAAACCTACTTTAATATCCACAGTGATATTAGGATCGCCATAGGCACCTGAAGTATCATAAACAGGTATTGCCTCATTCTCTTCAAATAAAGGATTATCTTTTGTACCACCAACCAAAGTCGGTGAAAGTTGAATTTCACGCATAGGAACTTGGGTATTATAGTGATAACCTGTTAAATAGATCCGTTTTGAGTGGGGAAAACTGATATTTTGTAGGTTATCGAGAAAACGTTGTGCCGCTTCTCGTTGTGCTTTTCGTGGGGAAGTGGTATTTGTTTTAACGCCAATATCACTGGTTGCAATAATATTCTTAGACATAGCAAATTCCTAAAATCATTACAAAGAGTTCACATAAAAGAGATAAATTGTATTGAGAAATTGCTTGTCTGGAGCTCGGTGAGAGTAATAGTATAATAATTGCGCTACTTACTTTTGATAAGTCAAAATCGCAGGTTGATTACTCTTGTTCCCTTCGCAGGTATTAGCCTGATCAGGTTCCGCGGATCCCGAATTAACGGTCTCAGCCTGTAGATAATGTTGAACCTACTAGGCACTCCGACAAGATAATGCCAGTATATAAGAGAGATAATGAAAACTTCAATGGTTAACTTCTTCATCAAATAGCCGTTAACCAGAATAGTTACTCGATATTGATGAAAATGGGTTAGCCTATATTCACTGGGATCAAGCAAGACATACATTTAAAATTCACTAATCAATAAGATATAGAAGAACTGAGTTATATGATTAGAAAACAATTAACTGGAACAGAAACAGGTTGGTGGGTTGTTAGTTCTGGTGGTCGAATTTGGTTACCAAAGGGTGATTTACCGAAAGGTTCAGCTCAATTTTGGTTACTAATAGGAAAAGAAGCACTCGCTATTGGTGAATGGCAAGCGGAAACGATTTGGTTAATTATGGCAAAATCACCTACGGATATGTGTTCACCGCGACGCCTTGCCAGCCAAGATGAGGGGCTATTTAAACTGGTTGGACGTGGTATTCAACTGGCAGAATTTTATCGTTCGCACCATTATTGTGGCTATTGCGGCAACAAAATGACAACCAGCTTAACCGAATGGGCCTGCTTGTGTGGTCATTGTCATGAGCGCTATTATCCGCAAATTGCACCTTGTATTATTGTTGCTATTCGGCGTGCTGATCATATCTTATTAGCACAACATCGGCGCCATAAAAAAAAGCCAATATTTACTGTATTAGCAGGATTTGTTGAACTAGGTGAAACAATTGAAGAAGCGGTTAAAAGGGAGGTAAAAGAAGAAAGTAATATTGAGATTAGCAACATTCGTTATATTGCTTCCCAACCATGGCCTTTTCCTCATTCATTAATGATAGGTTTTCTAGCTGATTATGCGAGTGGTGAAATACAGGCTAATCCTGATGAGTTAATTAGTGCGGACTGGTATCATCATAATAAATTACCGCTAATACCGCCTCCTGATACCATTGCTCGCCGTTTGATTGAAGATACACTGGCTTTATGTCGACAAGAGAATAATGACTTATATAAATAACAGTATTAATCACGCTATAACTAAGTTGTTGCGCATCTAGGCAACAATAAAAAGGCAAATATACGATGATAATGGCAATTTCTCATTGCCATCTAATGGAGCTAATAATGTCTGCATTAACAAATGATCGCTACTTACGTGCGCTATTACGGCAACCTGTTGATACAACTCCGGTATGGATGATGCGCCAGGCAGGTCGTTATTTACCTGAATATCGAAAAATTCGTGAGCAAGCTGGTGATTTTCTTTCACTATGCAAAAATACCGAGTTAGCCTGTGAAGTGACATTACAACCTCTACATCGTTTTCCATTAGATGCGGCGATTCTTTTTTCAGATATTCTTACTATTCCTGATGCGATGGGGTTAGGTCTCTATTTTTCAGTAGGAGAAGGACCTAGGTTTCAGCGTCCTATTGGTTGTTTAGCTGATATAGAGAAACTGCCAATTCCTGATCCAGAACAAGAATTAGTTTACGTAATGAATGCAATACGTGCTATTCGCAAAGCGTTACAAGGCAAAGTGCCATTAATCGGTTTTTCTGGTAGTCCATGGACATTGGCAACTTATATGGTCGAAGGAGGAAGTAGTAAGGCGTTTACCCGTATTAAGAAGCTGATGTATACAGAGCCAAAAACGTTACATTTATTATTGGATAAATTGAAGCAAAGTGTCATTCTCTATCTCAATGCTCAGATACGGGCAGGAGCTCAATCAGTGATGATTTTTGATACTTGGGGTGGTGTATTAACTGGGCGTGATTATCATCAATTTTCTTTACATTACATGCATCAGATTATTGATTCGCTATTGCGAGAACATGAAGGCCGTAAAGTTCCAGTAACATTATTTACTAAAGGTGGTGGTCAATGGTTAGAAGCAATGGCTGCGACCGGTTGTGACGCGTTAGGTATTGACTGGATGACAGATATTAAAGAGGCTCGCTCTCGTGTAGGAGATAAGGTGGCTTTACAGGGAAATATGGAACCTTCTATATTGTATGCATCAAAAGAACGTATTGAGCTTGAAGTTAAAACCATTTTAAAGCAATTTGGTCAAGGAAGTGGCCATGTATTTAATTTAGGTCATGGTATCCATCAGGACATTCCACCTGAACATGTTAAAAATTTTATTAATTCAGTACACAAATTATCAGAACAATATCATCAATAATTAAGGTTTATCCAAAGAAAGAAAATGCCAATAAATAATAATTGTTATATTTTTTATTGTTTATTAAATCCAAATTGAATATTTACAATTATTTAAATATATTTTTTTATATTTTGTGTTATAAAACAAATAATAAAATATATTTATATAAATTTTTTTTAAGTAAAAATAAATATGATTGATACCCAATTATTACGTCAGGAACAGACCATAAAAGCAAAACAAATTATTCTTACGGATAATTTTGCTATTCCTAATCTTATTGCTGGTGCTGATGTTGGATTTGAAGAAAAAGGTAGTGTAACCCGAGCCGCAATGGTTGTTATGCATTGGCCTTCACTCGCTATTGTTGAATATCATATTGCTCGTATACCGACTGAATTCCCTTATATTCCAGGCTTACTCTCTTTTCGGGAGTATCCTGCACTATTGGCTGTTTGGGAAAAACTGCAACATAAGCCTGATCTTATTATGATTGATGGCCAAGGAATTGCCCATCCTCGTCGTTTTGGTGTTGCGAGTCATTTGGGTCTTTTATTAGATATCCCAACGATTGGTATAGCAAAAAAACGTCTATGTGGTCACCATGAGGCTTTAGATGAAAGAGTAGGAAGCAGCCAACCATTGAATGATAATAATGAACAAATTGGTTGGGTATTTCGTAGTAAAAAAAGATGTAAACCACTTTATATCTCACCTGGGCATAAAATCAGTTTAAACGCTTCACTATTATGGGTTAAGCATTGTATTAAAGGTTATCGTTTACCTGAACCTACTCGTTGGGCTGATGGAATCGCTTCTAATAGAGCGTTTTTTAATCGAACGAAACAGAATTTAGCATAATTAAAGTTAAAATATGTGGAACCTATTGATTTTCAGGTAAACTTCAGCGTAAAACGTAAGTGAGTAGAAATTTGATGTTAAGAAACCCCATTCATTTGAGGTTGGCAAAATTAAATAGTTGGCAGCATATTACTTTCATGGCTTGTTTATGTGAGCGTATGTATCCTAATTATCAATTATTTTGTAAACAAACGAGCTTTTTAAATCCAATACGTTATCGTATTATTTTAGATTTAATCTGGGAATCGCTGATTATTAAAGATAGTAAAATTGATTTTGATAATCAGTTGGAAAAATTAGAGGAAATTATTCCCGTTGCAAATAATTTTGATATTTACGGGGTCCATCCTGCTATTGATGCATGTATCGCTTTAAGTGAAATAATTCATTCTTACTTAAGTGGGGAAACATTAGACGGTGCTATTGAAGTAAGTAAAATTTCGATTCGAACTATCGCAATGTTTGAGATGACTCGGACAGGTAAAGAGATGTCTGATGAGGAACTGTAAGAATTGCTTACCATTGAAGAAGAATGGGATATTCAATGGGAGATATACCGTTTACTTACCGCTTGTGAAGAGCGGGATGTAGCGCTGATTAAAGGATTAAAATCCGACCTCCGTGAAGTAGGGATCAGCAATATTGGCATTAAGGTTACCTAATTTCCGTTCATAGTGTTTAAAAACGTGATTTGGTACCATAAATGCTGACTTTTAACGCTTCACATTCGCCCATACTATGTTCTACAGTGAAGGCGGAGAGGAGTGCTTTCGGGACGTATATTAAGAATTAATAAGTTCTACATATCCAACGTACTCGATGCTATGCAAATGATAAACACACTGTGTAAGGATAACTTATGAATAAGACTGTAAATGAGACCATGAAAAAGGGTGATGTAGTTCAATATGTCATGCAAAAAGCAAACCTGAATAAGACTCAAGCTAAAAATGCGTTAGAAGCACTCATCGAATGTATTACAGATGCACTGAAAGAAGGTGAGCAAGTTCAGTTCGTTGGTTTTGGTACTTTTAGGACTAATCATCGAGCAGCGCGTATTGGTCGTAATCCTAAAACAGGTGCAGAACTCAAAATTGAAGCGGCTAACGTACCAGTATTTGTTGCTGGAAAATCACTGAAAGAAGCAGTTAAGTAATTCAGTTGCCAAATAGAATATTCAGAGGGGGTATTAAACCCCTTTTATTGATTGGGCGTATCCTCATTTTACTTGGCGCTATTTCACTACTTGGCGCTTGCACCAGTCAATCTAAAATTCCCGAATTTAGCGCTAGTGGATTTATTTCCGATGCCGGCGTCGTTCGGCTATGGCGGTTAAATGATCAAAACAGTAACCCGCAGGTAATCGTTGCTGTATATAGTCCTTACCAAGGAAAAAATACGACCATTACTTTTTTTGAATATCGTCAAGGTAAACTTTGGCAAATTCGACATCAATCTTTTGACAATAAAAATAAAGAACAACAGCAGCTAAGATTTGATCAAAATGACCATGTTATTTTTATGCAGCGCAAAGTAAATGATAACAAAGTTTCTCTAACTGAGGATGATATAGTTCGCTGGCGCTTTGAATCAGACCGTTTAATTGAGCTCAGCACCACACTTATTGCTGGTAATGTTCATCTCTACCAAGGGTATTGGCGTGAAGGAGAAATTATAACTTGTAGCGGTGAAAAACGTGATGTATCGTTTACTGCTCAGGCCGAAAATCGGTTGCTGCGAAGAGCGAAGACGAGTTTAGGTGACTTAGCGATTGCTTGGTTAGAAGCGCCACAAGGCAACGAGTTATTGCTCGTTGCCAATGAGAATTTCTGTCTGTGGGCACCAACAAAAGACAAACTTTAACGGTTTTATCTTAAACGAGCCAATGCACGATAACCGATATCATCCCGATAGAAACAACCCGCCCAAGATATTTTTTCTGCTTGCTGATAAGCAGTTTTTTGTGCATCAAGAATTGTATTGCCAAGGGCGGTAACACAAAGTACACGGCCACCGGCCGTGATAACTTGATTTTGCTTTAACTCTGTCCCGGCATGAAAAATTTTGCATGATGCTGATGGTTTATCAGTAATTCCGTGAATAATATCACCCTTGCGATAATTAGCTGGATAACCTTCAGCGGCCATAACAATACCTAAGGCAGGGCGTTCATCCCAAGATGATATTTTACCCGCTAACTCTCCTTTTGCGCCGGCCAGACAAAGTGCTACCAGATCGGATTGTAAACGCATCATAATGGGTTGGGTTTCTGGATCACCAAAACGACAATTAAATTCAATAACTTTCGGGTTTCCCAGTTTATCTATCATTAATCCTGCATATAGAAAGCCTTGATATCGCCGACCTTCAAGCATCATACCTTGTACTGTAGGATAAATAATTTGATCCATTACACGCTGATGAATAATGTCTGTGACAACAGGAGCCGGAGAATATGCGCCCATGCCACCTGTATTTGGTCCGCTATCATTATTACCGACACGTTTATGATCTTGGCTTGTTGCCATGGGAATGACATTTTCACCATCAACCATTACAATAAAACTGGCTTCTTCGCCGTCAAGAAATTCCTCAATAACAATACGATGACCTGCCTGGCCAAAGGTGTTACCGGCAAGCATGTCTTGAACAGCATTTTTTGCTTCTTCTAAGGTCATAGCAACAACGACGCCTTTACCCGCGGCTAGCCCATCCGCTTTAATAACAATCGGGGCACCTATTTTGTCTAAGTAGGCGAGAGCCGGTTCAACCTCAGTAAAATTCTGGTAAGCGGCGGTTGGAATATGATGGCGAGTAAGAAAATCTTTCGTAAAAGCTTTAGAGCCTTCTAATTGTGCTGCATTTTGACTGGGACCAAAGATCGTTAAACCAGCATCTTGAAAAGCATCAACAACGCCGAGAATTAAGGGGATTTCTGGTCCAACGATCGTTAAACCAATATTATTATTTTTGGCAAAATCGACTAACCCTGCAATATCGGTTACTGAAATATTAATATTGGTTAGTTTTTTTTCTAGAGCAGTGCCGGCATTACCGGGTGCCACATAAACCTTGTCAGCGAGAGGTGATTGTGCTGCTTTCCATGCTAAAGCATGCTCACGACCACCATTGCCAATAATTAAAATATTCATGTCATTGCTCTCTAGATTAGTGGCGGAAATGGCGCATATCAGTAAAAATCATCGCGATATCATGTTCATTAGCTGCGGCAATGATTTCATCGTCACGAATTGAACCACCTGGTTGGATAACACAGGTTATGCCAGCTGTAGCGGCGGCATCAATACCATCTCGAAATGGAAAGAAAGCATCAGATGCCATTGCACATCCTACAAGATCCAAACTTTCATCCTGCGCTTTTAATGCTGCGATTTTTGCTGAATAAACACGGCTCATTTGTCCAGCACCAATACCAATTGTCATATTATTTTTGGCATAAACAATCGCATTGGATTTTACAAATTTTGCCACTTGCCAACAAAACAGCGCATTTTCTATCTCTTGTTCACTTGGCTGACGTTTGGAAACGACACGCAGCGAAGCTTTGGTAATTATGCCTAGATCGCGATCTTGCACCAGTAAACCGCCATTTACGCGTTTGAAATCTAAACTTGCAACAGTAAAATGCCATTGACCACATGCTAGAACACGCACATTCGGCTTGCTTGCAAGTATTGTTAAGGCAGCGTCATTAACAGCGGGGGCAATAATGACTTCAACAAATTGGCGCTCAATAATAGTTTTAGCCGTATTTGCATCTAATTCACGATTAAATGCAATAATACCACCAAATGCAGAGGTTGGATCAGTCTTAAAAGCATGATCGTAAGCGGTACAGATATCGGTACTAATTGCAACGCCGCAAGGATTCGCGTGTTTGACTATGACACAAGCAGGTTTGGTAAAACTTTTTACGCACTCCAAGGCTGCATCAGTATCAGCAATATTATTATAAGAAAGCGATTTGCCTTGTAGCTGTCTTGCTGTAGAGATAGAGGCCTCGACTCTATTTTCTTCTATATAAAAAGCAGCAGCTTGATGACTATTTTCGCCGTAACGCATATCCTGCTGCTTAATAAAATTCAGGTTTAATGTACGAGGAAATTTACCTGAAGGCTGGTTGAGCTCGCCATAATAAGAAGGTACTAACTTACCAAAATAGTTAGCAATCATTCCATCATAAGCTGCAGTATGTTCAAAAGCTTTAACTGCCAAGTCAAAGCGAAACATATCAGTTAGCGAATTTTGATGATTATCCATCTCTTCGATGATCTTGGAATAATCCTGACTATTAACCACAATAGCGACATCTTTATGATTTTTGGCGGCCGAACGGATCATGGTTGGCCCACCAATATCAATGTTCTCAATGGCATTTTCCAGCGTACAATCTGGCTTTGCAACCGTTTCAGCAAAAGGGTAAAGATTAACAACAACCATATCAATTGGCGTAATATGATGTTGTCGCATTATTTCATCATCTTGCCCGCGCCGACCGAGAATACCGCCATGTACTTTTGGATGAAGTGTCTTGACGCGGCCGGCCATCATTTCTGGCCATCCTGTATAATCGGAAACCTCTATAACAGTTAATCCGGCCGCTAGCAATAATTTAGCTGTACCGCCGGTAGAGATAAGTTCAACTTTACGTTGAGATAAAGCTTTGGCAAATTCAACAATACCTTCTTTGTCAGAAACACTCAGTAGAGCACGCTGAATAGGGCGGAGTTGTGGCATGAAATAGATCCCTTGGAATAATAAAATGTTTTAACACATTGATTAAATTTTATGGCTATTTGCAATTACAAATGATATTCGAGAATAACGGCTTTTAATTAAATATTTTTTGTTGCAAACTCAATTGTAACGCAAACGTTTGCGTATTTCGCTAAATTTTTTATCATTTTATTTTTGTGGATAACTCTGTTAATAATTCGGTATAATATAACAGCTTTGCTGTTTAATTGATCAAATAAACAAAATTATGCAAAATAAGCTTGCTAGCCGCGTAAAACTCCCTATAATGCGCCCCCACTGAGTCAGTATAGAACCAATCACTTGAAGTGGATTTTAGCGACG
>UXGC01002067.1:0-14229 GCA_900480045.1 Eurytoma adleriae
GGGTTTAAGAATTAAATATTTTTCTCATTAATTTTCATTAAGTTACCGTGTTCTGTCATTTCTAACATGTTTTTTATCACGATTCTAACCTCTGCTCCATAAGAGCCCGTGTTAAATTGTGCATTTTCTTTTCACGATTTCTCAGTTTTTAGTATTATAACGTATGCCCAAAAAACGCGTGTAAGTTCAGAATACTCTAAACTTTTATAACTTTTAATTCCAGCAAGTTCTGTCATTATTTTATTTGACAAGGAAACGTCCTTAAACAAAAAACAATTATTGAACAAAAAAAAATTTGCATCATATAAGCCCTTATTGAAATTAGAATTTGAAAGAGTCCATGTTTTTTTTGTAAAAATATTTTAAAAAGTTAATTTTATTTAAAACTGTTTACTTATGTTAAAATATGTTCATTTTCATTTAATTATTTTTCATTTTCGTTCAAAAATCTCTGTAGAAACGGAACAGAAGTAAAAACTTTCGAACAAACAATTCTGAATACTTTTAAACACTATTAAAACTCTTTAAAGAAAAATTTTTTTCAACCGGGAAAGTACCAAAAGTATCTCTCTCAAACTCATTACAAGGGAAGACACACACGCCCGAAGAAGAATCTAACGAGAATAAAAGGTCCCCGCGAGAAGCGAGCGGGTCGTTGATTGCGAGAGAAAAAAAAGAGGAAGCTAACGAGAGAAAAGAGAAAGAGAGAATCAAGAATTCGAGATAGACGGTTATAACAGCAGTGTATGTACATATGTATACGCACGCATGTATGCAGCACCAGGCGCGCTCGTAAAAATAAAAATTCCCTCTCTCTCTATCTCATCTATCAGCCACTCTAATGCTTGTACAATATACCACACTAATCTCCGCTCTCGCTTTTCTCTCTCCTCGGATGCGTCGCTCGTGCAGCAGGGACTCAGGGAGACAAAGTGGAAAAAGGCGCGACGAGGAAGGAATAAAAAGAGAGAGAGAGAGAGAGGCGCGCAGGTTCGATAGCCTCAGCTGACACGAAGCCGCGCGGGGCGCGCGGGGGCCCCGCCGCAGATAAAGCAGCCGGAGATCACGTCGGCGCAGTCGAGGATGAGCGCCGCGGGCAGCAGCCGCCGGCGGTGATATCCACGCGCCTCGGGGGCCCCCGGCGATGGACCCGCTCAGGACGAACCAGGAGGTCGTGCACGAGGGCTGGCTCATCAAGTCGCCGCCCACGAAGCTCTGGAAAGCGGTGAGTGTGTGTTTCTGCCTCTCCGAAGAGAGAGAGAAAGAGAGGAGGGACAAGTGCGTGGGTGCAGTCGCGAGTAGGCCGGAGGCGATCCCGCGCCCTGCAACGAGAGTTCGACGAGTGTACCTGGCTGCTTCTGCGGAGGGATCGGTCGAGTGGTACACTGCGAGTGCGGCGGTGGGGTTAGAATTTTCGAGTGACAGTGTTGTTTGGTAAACAGTGCGCGACGCGGCTGATTCACTCGCGGCGTCCAACAATAAGATCTTTTTTTAGACGGTGTTACTCATTGCGAATCGCCGCCCGAGCGTCATGCGAATAGAGAGACGCTGGAGGTAGTCGGTGTTCGTTCGTGGTCAGTCCCGTCTCTGGATTTGGCATGCGATAGTTTCCTCGAATTTAGAATACTTGAGATAGTTTCCTCGAATTCAGGTATCTTTGTTTGTGTACTGTTCTTTTTGTAAAAAATTTATCGTTTTTTTCAGAGATGGAGACAGAGGTGGTTCACTCTCAGACACAGTGGAGAGTTGCCTGGGCAGTACTTTTTGGAGTATTACACGGACAGGCGATGTAGAAAGCTCAAGGGTAGAATTGATTTAGATCAGTGCGAACAGGTAATTGATTTTTATTACTTACAAAACTGGGTATTAATAAACGTTGAAAATTATGTGTTTTTAATTGCCTTACATTAGGTTGACGCTGGATTAAGTTTTGAAAATCGGAAGGAAAAATATCAGTACATGTTTAATGTTAAAACTCCAAAAAGGATCTATTATCTTGTGTCCGAAACCGAGACTGATATGAATAAGTGGGTGGATGCTATTTGTCAAGTTTGTGGATTGAAAGCTTATACCCAAGATGAAGATCAGCAGTGTCAAAGTAACTAATAAATGTGTTTATTACAATAACAATTAAAATAGTTAAATCGAGATAACATTTTTTGAAATTTTTAGTGTTTTCATTTGAATCGCAAGAATCACCGCCCATTTCACCAATGAGTTTGATGTCAGGTCCGTACATTCCTATAAGTGAGTGTATTTCTGGACCACGACTCAACGATACAAGCTCTCTAAGTTCAGTGACAGCACAAGCAATTGACAATTATGATGCTGCTAGAAGACTGGTGCCATCTCCTCCAAGATCCCCAACAACTGACGCAGACAGTGTGATCACAGATGATGAGTGGATTTCATCTTTGCCTAATGTTAATTGGGATACCTTTCCTTCTGCAGGTATGTTTGCAATAAATTATTGCTTTGTAATCAGGAAAAAGTGAAACGAAGATTTATATTTTTATAGGTGATTTAAAACCAGGTTTTAAACCTAGCAATGCAGGAATTGGTTCTTGGAGTGTCAAAAAGAGATTCGGTAAACTTAGGATTGTAGATTCTTCCAAACCACCTACTGCAGACGAAATACCAATACCACCAAGACCTCCAAAACCATCCCACATGGTGCCAGAAGCTCCTGGGCATAACTATTTAAATTTGGATGGTGCAACAGAAAGTTCAAAACCAACAACACCTTCAACTCCTGCTCAAACTGCTGTAGCTAGTGACTTAAATAATTCAGGTAATAGATATTTAATATTTTACGTAAATATTATTAACTATATTTATTTTTAATAATCTAATTTAAATTCTGTTGTATAGTAGGTCTAAAAGACGTACCTAAATCTCGAATTGCACCAATAAAGGTAGAAAAGAATATAATAAGCAAACCACAAAAACAGCAGAATTCTAGCAGTAACCAATCAAAAGCAGAGGAGCACGTATTTCGCTATGATTTTGACAACAATGAACAGATTAATCAAGAAAATGCCTCGACAGCTACATACTCTAATCTTTCGAGTCCTTCTAGTAAGGATAATGCCAATCCAGTGCCTATTATTGTTGTGCCACCTCCTCCTCCGCCATTAGTTTACAGAGAATTGAAACCAGGAAGAAAAATGAGTGATTCCAATATGAGCAACGAGTTATCTCCTAATAATACTTGTAAGGATGGAAATTTAAGTGATCAAGTATCCACTGAACCACCCACTATAAATAGAAAATTAAAACCACCATTGGCCAAACCACTTGCTGAAGGTACTATTTTAATTTTTTTTTTAAATTTTTATATATCTAAAAGAATTTTAAAACATCTGTGATCTATTTAAGATGCATTGCAACTTACTTCACCTCCTGGAAAGGGGAAAATCAAACAAATTCCTAGTCCAATTTTAATGTCAAAAACGCAAAAAGGTCGCCATCCTTCGATGTCTGATGAAGATAACAACGCTTTTGAAGAAAAAGAAGAGGTAAATAATTTTAAAAATATCAAAATTATAAAATTATGTAATAGTATTAATCGTTTATTATTTATTGAAAATTGCAGATATACTTCTATCAAGATAATGACACCTTCATACCAGCATCAAATCGCCGTTTGCTAGTTCTACAATATTTAGATTTAGATTTAGATACATCTGAAAATATGAATAATGCGACTTTACAAAATCCACAGTCTCCGTTGGCTACTACCGTTTACAAAACTGTTGACTTTTTAAAAACAGAGGCTTTTAATCGAACTAGGCAAAGAGTGGAGGAAGAGAGGAAGCAATGTACCGACGAATTGGCTTAGTAAGGAATAATTAAGAATATTTAAATCCAAGTTCAATTCATTTCCGAAGTGCTTCCACAGTTATCTTCTGCTATCATCGCGTTTTTATACATATTATTGTATGTATTGATCAAAAGGCAGAAGAAAAAACATGTTACTTTTTCAACGGTAGTTAATTGTAAGATGATTCGTATGTCATTGATAATATGATGATAAGAATCAAATTGTCTCTTCTGTAGTTACCTTACAGAATTTATAAGAAACGGTGATATCAATTGTTAAAATTAGTAAAAGTCTGAAAGAAACGCTCGTTATTAACGTTACGTTAGTTGAATGAACGAATGCAACGGACCAAAAACTTTTATTAAATTTAAAATAAATCCAAATAGATTATAAAAATAATTTTAGTTGGAAATACAGAGTTTTTACATGATAGTAATCATTAAAACTTTGAATATATTTATCGTTAAATTTATAATAATTACAAAAATTTCCAATACCATAAAAATCTAATAATAAGAAAAATGCAACATCTATTTAGAGATGGTTAAAGCTTTCAAAAGTATATCGAACAGTATTTTCTGTATCAACGATTAGATATAAAAATTAATAATTATCTGTTGAAACAGCTTTCTCAAAGAGGGTTTTTTTTTATTGAAATCGAAATTTTTTCAGTAATTTTTCATGAAAGGCTTCAAATGATTTTCAAATTTATCTGTTAGAAGTTTTTTTATTTTTTTATAAAAAATTGCAATTACAATTATAAGCAAAAATCGTTTATCTAAACTTTTTTTATAATTAGTATTTGCCATGTGAGATTGAAGAGTCTATTAATAATTATACTATTGTGAATGAGTAAGAAGTCATTGGTGTTGTATGAAAAAAAATTTTATATATTTTTATATTGCGAATACATATCTAATATTCAATCATATGTATTCCATGTTTCTTGTTATATAAGTCGGAAAATATAAATTGTTATTTAACGGATATAAAATAGATTGCCATAGTATATTTCGATAAAATTTGTAAAATAAATTTAATAAATTTTCAAAGAAAAATACTAGTACTGCATTAATTAATTAATATATTTTAAAGTAAGGAGTTTCTTAACAAGTAAAAAGTATGTACTTACATTTGTAGATATTCTGTAGAACTATAATTTTTCAAACTTTAGTAAAACTTACAAAACGGCAGATTTTTTATTCCCAAATTGGGGGAATTGTCCCAACAAATTGTTCAACAAATTGTCCCACCTCTCTTAATGTAGGGAAAAGTAGAGCATAGCAAGCCATGGGGCAATGCGGAGGAGTGTAGTGTGACTCTCGTACGACACTACTTGTTCCTCCGTCTTCTTTGGCGTGCCTCTATTCCTCTTACGTGACAAAAGCCCTATAAAAAGTTTCATTGAACCCATTTTGTCCTGGCCTCATTTTACACAGGGCCCATCTTGCCCCAGAGTAGCTTATTTTGCTCGAGGACTCATTTTGCAACGGAGCCATTTTGCCCAGGGTCTATTTTGCTCCAGGGCTTATTCGCCCAAGGGCTTATCATGTCCGGGGTCCATCTTGTCCCAAGAATCATTTTCCCGAGGCCTTTTTGCGCCTGGTCCATTTTCACCCGAGCTCATTTTGGTCCAAGCCGATTATGTCCCGGGCCCATTTTCGACTAATCTCATTTTTTCCCGGAACCACTTTGACCCCTGGTCTACTTTGCCGCGGGCTCATTCTGTCCTAGGGCTCATATTGTCCGCATCTACGTTTATTCCTAGAAGAATAAAAATTCTTATAACTTATAATAATTAGTTTCAATAAAAATTTGGTAAAGATATTGTGTAAAGTAAAACAAAAATAGAAATTATTAATATGAATATGAATACATCTTTATTTTTCATTTAAATATTTACAACTTGTGACGCACAAATAATGCAGTCAGTAAAAAGGGGAAATCAAATTTAATCCGAGCGCCGGCATGTGTGCTACCCGCCTGACGCGTAGCAACTGACGTCACGCCGAGCGGAGCGCGCCCGCAAGTAAATTGGCGCGCCGTAGAACATATAAGCGTCATTCGCTTTTTAAATTTCCTCCGCTAATATTTGTGCGAAAGAGGTTTGGGGTTCCACAAATCTTGAATTCTGGTTCATTCGGCTGCTGTAACTGACACTATTCAATGACTGCTTATCGAAGCAAGTGGATAAATTTGCTTGCGAGAACAGACTAAAAAAATATTGGTTGATCGACTAGCGACGTAGCTGTGTCTAATCCTTCAAATCGAGGGATCGGTCAGAACTAATTGAATAATCGGATATGACTCGCAAAAATCATATAATTATAATCGATACGCGTCACGAAAATATTGAGTCGGAATTACCGTATAAAGGGGTTAGGTAACATTCAACGGAATACACTACTTTGTCAATAGAAAATGGCGAGGAAACGCAAAAACACGATCGCGAAGTAGATAAATATGATAACGAGTATTACTATAAGATAACGATTTGTCAATAACGCAAGAAAAAATCCATGAAAAAGTCAATTCTTGTAAAAATATTAGTCAAGCTAATAGAGAGCGAATAAAAAAGTAATTAACAAAGTAAAAAGTAATTCTTGAAAATCGGTCCGGGTTAATATTAACCGACGATTATCATAACACAGGTGGTAACTTTATTTAACACAGGTTGGCAGCTGCAGAGGTGCTTCGAGACTTAACTGGTGTTTGCGGTTCTCTAATTGTGCTTTAAAAGCTGTTAAATATTCGCATTCGTAATAATTTAATAAGTAGCTACAGTTTTAAAATCCATTAAAAATATATTTTTATCCCAAAATATTTTTGCATTCTACTTTTAACAGGAATTTAAGAAAAGAATTTAAAAATGTTTAAAAACATTAAAACAATACGTGTAGAGCCATATTACGGCATACAATCGTGTGTACTACAGTACTGACAGAAAAACAGTTATATATGACATCGTAGCTTTCATGAGCTAAAAGAAAAGTTAAAGATTAAAACGCAAAACTTTTAAAAAGGGTCCTCAAAAAGTTTGGCAGTTATATTACGATTCCGAAGCTTTCTATGCAAAGTACTGTTATTTTTCCAGCAGTCAATTGGCAAGGAAACAATGCTCGAACCATCATTATCCCAATGACTTTTCTAATATTGTTGGGTGTAAGGTACCAGTGGCTATTGTAACTGCAAAGCAAGTATATTAGATTTTTGAAATAATTCATAAATTATGGTTCGTGAAATAAGAGAACTCGTGTACTTACACTGAAATGAAAATATTTTGACTACTATCGATTATCATCTGACCCACCCAATTGATGTACAACAAGTGTATGAGCAAGCCGAAAAAGAAAACAATAACTCGAATACATTTTAAAAAATCTTCAAAAATCATAAGTACCTAATTTTTTTAACGCAAAAACAACTTAGCAAGGAAATGTCTTCGAAAGAAATTCTGCAATTTTATGCGCTACTTACGTAAACAACGGCAAGAGCCATAGCAAAAACGCTCATGCTATTCAATACAAGAAAGCTGGTATTAAATGTATTTTCTAACAAATTGCAGCACCTGAAAATAAGCGTAAGTATATAATATCAATACGGTTAAATTCAGTAAGTTGTACTTAATAGGTGTATTCACTTTATGGAGTCATTGTGCAAAATAGCAACTTCCCGCATGTGTTTAATGAGTACTTTTTCATCCACACGATGAGTAATATCTTCTTGTTTGTTACTTTTTATTAAAGATTCTAATCTGTGACTGTCAAAATAAAGAATTTTAACTTTCTACATTCTATTTAATACTCGTGTAATTAATAATCGTCTGTTGAAACAGTGTTTAGTTTTAATTATTGAAGAATAAATTGTAGGGAAGCTGCGTGTGAAGTGTTTTGGTGGCGAAATTTGTAAGTTCTTGCTAGTCCAATGGAAAAACGATTTCAAACTATCACCGGAGCTTCAAGCGTACACGCAGCTTCCCTGTAATGTTCAAATGATTCATGTGGTTGCGAAAAGATATAATACGATATAGTAACAATTTTTTTAATTTTTAAAAATAGACTTTTGAGACTTGTTCTGTAACATAGAAATGCCACACGCTACAGAACACGAAGTGCAAGTGTCGATAGGGCCCTCGGCCTGGCGTTGAAAGCAAGAGGCCATGCATTCTATTGCCTGCGAATAAAAAACTAGTGAGCACGATGAAATAAAACACGTACTCACTCACACACGCGCACACGTACTCACTCACAAAAATTTAAATTAACTGTTAGAAAAATCCATTAAATGATAGTGGAAAATCTACTTACTATAAAGTCAAACGGATTTCTTTTAAAAAAGCGGTCAGTAGATACGGTTAGATTCTATTGTTATGGTAAACTGATTGGAAATTATATTCAAGCAGACGTATTTTTCAATTTACTGGGTCAAATTTTAAATAAAGTAGATAATATTAAGTGGATTCGTCTGCTAAAACCAAGAATTCGTTTTTGTGAGTGCACGCACACTGCATTTTCAAAAAAACATTAGAATATGATCTAAATCTTCTAACACGTTTTTAGATAATTTTTTTATTATTATAAATCTTCCTGAAGGCGGAAGCAAAATCTATTTTTGGATCAAATTTTCGTAAAAATCCACCTGTAGATAGAAATCACATTAATACGCTAAGTTATCATTTGATATTACCTTATTATCGCGAACAGTCCACAAGTATGTTTGACGGTTATAACGAAGCTAGTATCCACCCCACCGAAAAGAAATAAGCTTGTAAGATAAACAGCACCCAAATGAAAGCAGCTGAAGTAATGATGTTTGTTTTGATCAAAGAATACGTAGTTAGCAAAAAATGGCAACAGTAGCGGTCGCGATTCATTTAGTGGAAATAAAATATCCACGACACGTGGTATAAACGGCATGTTTATGTAAATGACCCAAGCAAATGATATGTACACTAAAATTAATAGTTAATTAATTTAATTTTGTTTAGACAAGTGTAAAGAGAAAACAAATTAAGCTGAAAATAATTGGATGCAACATTATGTGAATTTTGAGTAGTAGAGAACGAGAAAATCAAGAGTGGGCAATTATTACTCTTGCTTTTTGCCCGCTTCTGAGATTTGTTTTGTTCGCTAATCGGAGAAAATAACTTTAAGTCCTATTTTTAGGACAATAAAAAATGTAGAAATCGAGCTTGCTGGACAAAAAAATTGTATACATTTTTAGACCTGACTTTAACTAAAGAAAACTTGAAATTAATTTATATAGGCCCACAAATAGGGACTAAACGGCTTTATTAAATAGGGAGTTAAACGGCAGTTATCTGATCTATTGGTGGTATCATTTTATTTTTAAACAGAGATCTGAATGCCAATTACCAGTATAAATGACAACTAAGGTACGACCTTCTTCGGTGTTCTTTGCCAATATTTCTTTTTCGGTACCTGCAGGTATTCGTTGCCAATCCCTGGCTATTTGTTCGAACAATGTTTTTAACTGCCGAGAAAAAATAATTTGCAATTATATGAAAAATGTAGTTATTCGTAAAAGTGAAATATTAAAACCAATATACCTGATTAGTACTTGTGTAAGTTACTACGTACTTTATACAACAAGCTACAGTAAACATCAATGATACAGTATTTTCAGCGGTGACATTAAAATCTTTGCCAAATTTCTGTTGCAATTCTATGAACTGATAATAAAAATAAAAATTATTAATACTACTACGATGCTTTTCAGTAGTAAAGGAATTTGTTTAAACTGACCGTTGGTATTGCTAACGTCATATTCACTGCATAAAAAATATAGGAACTTATTACTCTTCTGCGAGTACTCAAGTAAGGCCATAGGCCTGTGACTTCCAAGAATTTTTTGCAACTATTATAGTAATAACCATCGAAAATCTCCATGTTATATCAAATTCTAAATATTTTTGCATACACAATCATTCGCTTGAAATATAAAAAATTAGTAATTGAAGTATTCAAATATATATATTTTTAAAACTGAATAATTCCAAAAATTCTGCATAAGGCACAAAGACGAAAACTGTTTTCTTGTGTAACTGAATGCGAAAAAGGTAACTCCAATCAATATACTTTCAATATGCAAATTGAATAATTTGTCATCTGAGAAATTAAAAAAAGCACATTGACAAGTATTTCTATATATTACATTTTTTAATGAAAACCTGAGTATTTTCAATTATTGAAAAATAGTATTTTTAAAAAATTATCTATTTTGTGAGAAAATGGTAATTAAACCTTCCTGAGGTTTATCAAAAGAATAGTAAAGCGATATTGGAAGCACGCGTATAGCACATTATAAATAAATTACAAGCTTCACAGCGCACGTGAAAATAATTAATTTTCGCAATTCCTCTTTGAACGCATCATTTATTATTTAACTTTATTTTCATACACAGAAAATTATGGTAGAGTATCAATTGAGGTATTGATTTTATTTTTATGTTGATATTACTACAGCGCCCTTGCATAATTATTTCTTGGAAATATTAATGTAATAAAGTAATTTGAAATGCAAACATCAAGCGCTACACGAGGAAATTGATTTTTGCTGCCAGTCGTGTATTTTCAATAATCAAGTTATGAGTCACTACATAACGCATCGAAAATATTTTTGTAATTCAAAAGTTAGGACTGTCTAAATATAAGTACCAATGGCAGCTTAAAAAGTCAAAATGAAAGATTAATATGATTTTCATCATTCTTTTAGGTAGTGATTTTCAAATACTCCTAACTTTTTAAGAAATAAAAAATTTTCGACGCATAAACTCTCAAATTACTCATAGAAGATAAGTTAACGTCAAAACAGTAAATGCGAAATTTTGGTTTTCATAATAAAAATAAATCTTTGTAGTCATGTGGCTTTAAAAATTTTGAGTGTTAGACTTATTACTTTGGCTTTTTTATATTTTGGCATAATAAAATAATCCTCAAAGTTTGGCTAAAATCCGTGACACAAATTTCATGTCCTCTCCTAGTTAGATACTTTAAAACGCATTACCTGCAATTTGTATGAAATCTAGAAAAAATAACTTAAAAAATATTTTATTATATAAATGAGAAAATATTAATTTACTGATATGACTTTTTGAGTGACAAATATTTTCTTCGAGATTTTACATAGTATCTTAATGAAAGAATGCAAAATTATTTGTATTCTTTAAACATTAATGTATAAATTATTTATTTGTGTAAATGTAGCTTTGCGTAGATTGTGTATATATGTAGCTTTGCGCAGATTTCTAGGAAAAGCAAGTCGCACATTATAATAATTATCGTACTGCAGAGTAAATTAACAATGGGAGTGTGCTAAAAGGAGGGTGAATTAATTTCCACTGCAACCAGCAGGGTGAATTAATTTCCAATGCATTAATTCTAAAAATTTAATATTTTATTACCGTTTTTTAAAAATTCCTTTTGCTTTACGGAAATGTTACTTTAAAAATATGAAATGATAGGCAGGTACATACAAACTGTTAGACTACTGGAAACCCATAGCGAGAGTGACTTTACTTCTAGTCATGTATACTATACCGGTAGGGACGGTTTACCCAGACTGCTTCTTCCGCAGTGTGCCGTCGTCGTGAGTCAGCGACTCATTCTTCTGGCACCAGCCGCTCTTAAAGCTATACCAACAGGTGTATTATTTCCTCCTTTTCAACAAAAGATACTAATCCGTTATAAGTTCCGTTATATATATTTTTCAGTACATTTCGGCACGCATTTATAACCTAAGTTACATCAGTATTATAAGATTCTACGTTTGAGATCTTTTAACGCAGCTACGAAACCACCATCTCCTTAATTTGCCAAGTTCCCTAAAACTAGGTCCAAGTGGATTATAGCTCCAAAACCATAAGTCGTTAAATCGTTCCCCATAGGGCTCAGGTTAGAGCCCACGCAGACACTCTTTCTATCAACGAATCAGAAAGAGACCCATTGGATACCATTCAACTTCTCCAAACGGTAAGTACAGACGTTTTTCTACGATTAAACAGTGATTCAGTAAAAAAAAATAAAGTGAACTGAATTTTCTACTGATTTTTCAAAGTAGGATTGTTAAACGTTGCTCCTCGAACTCAATTGCCAAAATACGTAATTTCTCACAATAACAGCATCGACACGTGAACATTTCAAAAAACCGACAATATGTTGTCAGTTACTCTGAATAAACAGTCATATATTTCGTTACAGTTATATCCGTTTCGTGCACTTTAATTTTATGTTTTTTTTTAATTTTGAATATTTGTTAATTGCATTCATTTTTTTTATGTTATGAGTATAGTTATGATGTATATCTCCGATTTGGAGTTTTTATTGGTTTTTAACGCGTTGTTCCGTTAAGCGTTGCTCTGGCTTGTCGCGTAACAAGAAGGGTTCAGACATACGGGTAAAGGGTAAAGTTGTTGACTCCCCTACAGTCATTGACCACCCTGATAGTGATTGACCTCATTTCCTTAAGAAAACGGGGTTCAATCACTGTCATAGCTAGGTTATGGTTAGGGTCAATCACTAAGTTGCGTCGTCTGCTTAAAGGGTCAATCACTGTATCCTTTACCCCTATTCCCGCCTACCAGAACTTTTTCTCGAGATCTATTCAATCATATTTGTATTATTTTTACTAGTTTTTTTGGAATACCTAGAAGTACTAAGATTTTATACATTTCAGTTCGTTTAATAGAGCCATACATTTTTTTTAAATCTATGAATAGCTGATGTATAGTTTCGCAAAATTCCCACTTTTTCTCTAATAGTTGTCTTATGGTAAACATTTGATCAGACGTTGATCTATTGCGCCGGAATCTACACTGATAATCTCCTATTATGTCCTCCGCAAATGGAGTGAGTTTAGCTTGTATGACGTTTGTCAGAACTTTGTAGCACGTTGATAGAAGTGAAATGACCCTGTAATTATTGCAATCTGTCTTGTCCCCCATCTTCGGGAACGGTGAAATAATAGATTAATTCCTTCCAATTCTCCAGTATTTTTTCATTTTTCCATACAATACATATTAGTTTATAAATTTTTAAAGTCAACGCGATACCGCCGTAATTGAATAGCTCAGCTGCAGCTTTATTATTTTTTTTTTTTTTTTTTTGGAAAGCCGATATATTTTTATTTTGTATATTAATTATAAAAATAAATAGTATTAAAAGAAATTAACAAATAGATATATTGTACAGTATAATTAACAATATAACGGCTTTCCATCCGCTTCGCTCATAATATAAAGAAACATAATAAGAAGATTTCATGAAAATTTCAGCTTATTTGATCAACTGGTTCAAGCTAAAGCCTGGCACAAAGGAATTTCTTCGACAAAATCAGACCTTGGGTTTGATCTTGTCGATGACCTTAAAGGTTATTTCGAGGTCACTTTATTTTTTTAAATAGGAATCCATATTTTTGACTTCATATACCCATCTTATGGTCAAGGTCATCCATATGGGTCAAAATCTGCGAAAAATCACAAAATTAAATTAAATCACTAAATTGTCACACTGTACATAGATTAGGACTGCCTATGTTAATTTTGAGATTTTTGACAGATTTGACCCACATGGATGACCTTGACCCATGGATACATACATTATACCTGAACGTAAAATTTCCCGCTCTTTCAGAATCTGAAATAAAAAATATGGCTTCCTATTTAAAAAAAAAACAAAGTTGACCCTGAAATAACCTTGAAGGTCAACATTAGATCCAGCGCCAGAAGTTACTTCAGAAATGACCTTAACCTGGGTAAAACATATTTTATCTAAAAACTGATACACGTGTTTCGATACTTTTTGGACACCCTGTATAGGCCTGGTGTAGGATCTTAAAACTAACTTCAAAATCAATATCTAATACACAACATTAGTATAAATTTTCTGTGAAATCATGTAACAACGTATAAGGATTTCTTAAGTATATGTTATCACAAATGTTTATACGACACTGTTACAAATTCCGCGAAAATTAGGAACAAAATATGTTATGTTACTCCCAAAGATATTATCAAGTAAAACGGGGAATCCCCCTCTTTAAGCAGGGAATCCCTGCATGTATCGTATTCTATTTCTTTCTCATTTTAATGAATTAAGTCTAATATTCAAAACGTAGGCAAGCAATATTCGTTTTAAAGATACAGCTATTTTAAGAAAAACTCCATATTTGTATCTATACAGTGACATCATGTCATTATAATTAACTATAAAATACAAAATTAAGATAAAGAATACTTAACATATCACCAATCGACACTCAATCAAACCTCCGCAGTTAACGCGGCAAACTGTTCCACTGCCTCTTCAACCGATATATAATTATTGCATATAGTAATACAGCTATGTAAATATTAACTTCTTTAAAAATGCTTCAATTTCAATGAGACT
>UXGC01002068.1:0-14224 GCA_900480045.1 Eurytoma adleriae
GCATTATTAAGCCACAGTGGATCTTGACAGCAGCGCACTGCGTTAAATTTTACCTTGACAACTGTCTCAGAGATACTCTCTCTGCCAGAGCTGGTAAATATAACATACAGGTGCAAGAGTTTAATGAACAGTTTATCAGAGTTGAAAAATACATTATTCATGAAAATTACCCAATAAGGTTAGTAATGAAACTAATTTTTATGCTAAGGATTCAGATCTATTGCAATCCCATGTTTTGGTGAAGTAGAAAAAAAATGAATTAAATTATATTTTAGTGAGAAACTCCCAACTGATGATATTGCTCTTCTGAAATTGGAAAGACCATTTGAAATAAACAATTCCGTAAGGCCCATCAGGCTACCAGAACCGTACGCTGAACCAGAAGGCAGAGCCGTGGTTATGGGGTGGGGTTTCAATGACCCCGAAGAAACCACGAAACCGCAAATACTCCAGGCGGTTGATGTGTCAGTTATTAGCAGAGAAGAATGTATTGAAGCTATCAATGCACTAAATCCTAGTTTTATCTCGAAATTACTATATACCAATATATGTACTGGGCCACTTTACAGTGGTATGGCTCACTGTGGAGTAAGTTCATCTACAAATATTCTTTTGGTATAAAGAACGCTATAATTTCATTGATCTCTGTATTCATATTTGCAATATCTCTCGTAGGGAGATTCAGGTGGACCTTTAGCCGCAAATGTTTTTGGATTGGAGGAACTTATAGGAGTCGTCTCCTGGGGTTTCAAACCATGTGGAAGAGCGGGTGCTCCATCTATATATGCCAAAGTCTCAGATTATGTGTGCTGGATTACCTATAAAATGGCTACAAATTAGAAAAATATTACTAATTGATTGGCATGTAGCTTTCTTCAAATTAATTTATTACTGCTGTGTTTATACTATGTATTTCAAATTAAAAAACCACTGGCAATTGATTTGCCTTATTATACTTATTTTTAATTTAAAAATAAGTTACACAAATAAACAAAAACTGTAATCCCCTTTACCATGAATTTTTTTTCAATTATTTTGATCATTAGTTTATCCAAGATATAATATTTTGGAAAAAGAAGACACCTACAATATAATTTTTTCCCCGCAACGAACAAAAAAAATATTAAAAACCGAACCTTAATTAATTTAAATCCATTCTTGATAAAAATAGGTAATTGCATACATATACCTACAGCCATTTTCAAAGAACATTAGAATTTGATCCAAAATCCCATCAAACACATTGCTAACACGCTTTTCGAATAATCTTTTCCTCGATCTTCTCTTACTCTTACAAAACTTCCTGCAGGAGGCAATAATAATGTATGTTTTTGTTGACATAACTTTAATGCTCGTGCAACAATTAAACATTGAATTTTAAACTAATTTTTTCCTTTAAATTTTTCACATTCAATTTGTCCAAACGTGCCCCTATCATTCCGCTTGCACGCGCGGAATACGCATTTTATATCGCGACGTACTAATACTCGCATCGATTTATAAACATCGAAAAGCACTTTACCTTGGCGGTCTCGAAGGAAAAGTCCTGAACTCGGCCGGCCATTTCTCCGCGCACGTGCTTGTTAAGAAAGAGTTGACGCTCCCCCCGGCAAGAAAAGGCCCAGTTGGCCAGCAGCTTCAAACGGGAAAATCGGAAAATGCAATTTGCCGCTACCATCGGCAAATCGAAGAGCGAAATTCCAAAATGTCTCCTACGAGAAGGAGACGTTTTACTCGGTTAGTGTACGACGGGGGATGCGCGGGAATGAAAATAAGACGAGAGAGCAAAAAAAAACGTGTAGCGGTTGGGGGTGAGCGAGAGGGGTAGGGCAAACGGAACGGAAGCGGAGGGGAAAAAAAAGAGGAGGAAGGAGAGGGGGAGCGTGACGTGACAAATGACGAAGACAGGGTGATTTCGCGCGGCGAGACCGGCCGCGAATGTGAGTCACGTATCGTAGTGGCGCGCGACCGGGCGACTTTACGAGGGACGAAGACGGAGGGACGCGGCGAGAGGAGAGGGCGGCGAAATCCGCGGGAAGGAGATTTTCCTCGCTCCCTGCAGCCAGCCCCCCCACCCTCCTGCGGGCGTCCGGCGCGGACACCCCTTTGTTATTTCCGCAGGCGCCTTTAGTTTTCCCGCAACAACGGGAAAACTGACCGACGGCGGGGGGCCATGAATTCGCAATGACGCAGTGACGTCCTTTGCCTTCGGGGCATGCGTTCGAAATTTGTCATAATGCCAGGCCGGCTATTACGGCGCGATGCGTTCCAGTTTTATTGGGTTCTGCGGCCGAGAGCCGATCTGGAAACAGCAGCTGCGCTCCGAGAAATCGTCTTTTAAAGAATTTATGAAGACTCGCGCTTATACCCCCGGCGCTCCTGCGAAACCGCCGCGGCTCCTATACCAGCCCCCACACTTAATTTACCTTTTTTGCTCCCGACGAGATGTTTTATTATTTGTCCCTTTGCCCGTGTCACGGGGCGATCAGTTTTTCTTTTTTTAGAAAAACGTACGAGAAATAAAACGAAATTTTTATTCTCTCTTTTCCCGTGTCATGGGATGATAAGTTTTTCTTTAAAAAGAAACGCGCTATAAATAAAACGGAATTTTCATTATTTACGTAAGTAGTCGATGCGCGACCTTCAAATAATAATTGTAATAATTTTGTTAAAATTTAAAGTCGAAGGAGAGCTATTGTTTAGCATATTTAAAATTTAATTGCGGACATCGTAAAAAGAACAAGTTCCAATAAAAACAGTGTTTTTCTTGCTACTGTGGAATAAGTCGTAAAAAGGTTGGGCACGTAAATATGCATGGCGCGCTCGTGCACGTTGTTCCACTCTGCTTTTACTACTTAATCTATGTAAATGACTAGTTTCTTTTACAAAATCAAACAAACCACATTAAATATTGGATATTTTTCAGATGTCTGTTATCAATTTTAGAATAATAGTACTTTACGTAAAATATACGTTAAAAAATAAGGAATTTCAAAAAATTATAATTAAATATACTTACTGTGTACCTACTTGTAACTTGTTATTTGTACGTGCTCTTACTTGTAATGTACCTACACTGAGAAAAAAATTCTAGTAAAAATTACTATCCTGTGTAGAAAAGTGGCCACAGACTGTCATGTAATGGAAAAATTACCAACCTGTATTGTAAGTTTTACTAGAAAATATTATACATTTTACTAGAATTATTGTAAAATTTGGATTACAGTACGATCATTTTTCCACTACATGACAGTCTGTGTCAACTTTTCTACACAAGATAGTAATTATTACTAGAATTTTTTCTCAGTGTAAATGTCTACATATATATCCTTAATAAGTTTCACTTCAAAATATTTCTTTTTTAGTGTTTAACATTAATTAAATATTAAGCAATATTAATAATTTATTAGCAATACTACTAACCATGGAAATGGGCTAATAAATTATAAAACAATGAAAGTTCATTAAAAATTGAAATATTATTATTATTTTAGTATAGAACAAGAATATTAATTAATATAAAGTTAATGTAGATCTGCGCCGACAATTAAACAAACTCCTTAGGAGATTCTCTCAGCGGCAGAGGAGAACGCGCGCGTAATAGTTCGAGCCGTTGCGGCAAGCCGGAACCTGGCGGAGAAGTTGTTGAGCTTGCGGCTATCGTGGGGCATCGACTGCCTCGGGAAATCTTTATTTCGCCCCATTGTCTTAACACTTAATAAAGTTTCGATTTCAATTCGCGCTTTGCGCTGTCGAATAAAGCAAATAAATCAGTTAAAAAAGCAAAATCACTTTATAACACATACGAAACTACTAAGATTCCCTTCTTTTAAAAGATAAGGAATCTCTTGTGATAAGACGCAATAAAGTAAAAATAAAAAAAAAATTTAATATGAATATAAACTGAATCGATGAATTAATATTTAATTCTCATAATTTTCTTTTCGTGTCTATAAATTTGTTTTAATAATTGAGGCATTACATTTTTCCGCTAACTCTGCAACTTTGAGCTCATAGCAACTAAAATAAATTCTGCATTAAGCTCGAATAAATTATTTACCCAACACGAAAGTAAGTTAAAAGCAAAATCGATAAAAGGGCTTAAATCCTATCAAAATCCAACATTCGCTTAATTGAATTTAAATATTCTACTCCGTAATTTTGCTTTTCATTTAGTTAAATAGTATAATACAAATTGAAACTGTAATTCTAATAAAGTTGAGTTACATACATCTCTAAATAATGAGTAAAAATTGCTGTTCCAATTACAAGAAGAATAATTTTCGTGAACCGCACTTAAAATGACTTTTCAAAGAATCGTTTGGAGAGCGCAATTTTCCGTTCTAATGGGACTTAAATTCCTTGGAAAAAAATTGCCGCAATGAAGTTAATTGTAATTTTTTCGAAAAGTGATTTTTCACCACCACGAATTCGGTTATCGTTAAACTTTCACATAAAGGTAACAAATTACTCCCGAAGGAAATAACTTATGTCTTAAACGGTAGACTGCCAGAAACAATAAGTATGGACTTACATCACGTTTCATCAATTGCCTATTGCCGTTGATGCTTACTCCTATAAAAGTCAAAACTTCTGCTCTTGACCAATTGGTTAAGTACCGCCATTCTAGAAGAGCGACCGAACTTTAAGTATTATTGTTTAAGCACGTACTCCGGTAAGTCAATTTTCTATAATTTCTTCTCAAACTTTGCATACATATTTTGATAGGTTGTAATCGTGATATTTCTTAAGTTTGGAATTTTAGGACAGGATGCATGCAGAAAGCACCTATATAAGAAGTACTTTGAAAAACATATTTCTTAAAATATAAGAAAAAGCATGTCCCCCAAGTTTATCGCTTTATAGGTATAATAATCATTCTAATAAAAAATTTTCATGTTATGTGAATATCTATATTATACAGCAGTATCTTGCAAGTGCAGTATATTTCATATTGAAACTTTCTTCGTCTTTTTCTCTCGCAATTTTTTATATTATTTATTAGCAACACACGCAGACTGATTAAAGCTTTCCATCATACGCAGTAATTATTTTCAATCACAATTTTCGCAATACTGTAAACAAGCTATGAGCACCGCTGCAGCCAGCATAATTGCTCTCTAAATGTACCGTTTTCTTCTGCAAGCTCATTTATCTCGCGGTCGTAAAAGCTGTATTAATGCGTTCGAGGTAGCAAATTCGACGTGCGACATTTATATGCTCGCGCATTTGGAAATGGGCTTTGATACGCTCGAATGCATCGGCGCTTACACTCGAGACGCGGCGAGAGCGACGAAAAAGCAGCCTGCACTTAATCATCGGCCGCGACAAACTGAATTTCGCTAGATACCGACCCTAGTTGAACTTGGGTGTAAACTAGTATGCGAGGCGATAAGGCCTGCTGCAGCTCGTCATATTTCATTTTCCTCCTGCGGGAGGGAATCGGCGTGTCCCTGCGCGCGGGCCGATTCCCATCCTTAAAAAAAAGAATCATCCTTGACGCGCGCGCGGGAAAGCGACAGAGGATATTTGAATTTACGAGAGTAAAAGAGAGAGGAAGCGAGTTAGAGCGGAGTTCGGGGCTCTTTGGTAAATCGCAAAAGGAAGAAAAGTTAAGTCTAAGTCATTTAACCGGAATGGAAGTAAAGAGTGGAAAAATGAAGGTACCATTTTTCACGATAATCAGATAGTTATCGGCCCCGACTCCTACACCGCTGTTCGCCGCCGCCCCCCTCCCTTTGTCGTTTTTTTTTGTTCGCCCCGGCCGGTGCCGCGGCGAGTCCGCCTCCCGCTTTTCTGTGTTTTATCCGAGGCACAGGCGGGCTCGCGATCGCCCGGCGCGAGGTAATAAGATCGTCTATTTTCGCGAAAAGTTCGCCAGCGCTCTGGGGCTCTATATACGCGCCGGCCCCCTCCCAACTTTTTATTAGGGCCGTTATTGCGAGACGGTAGTTTTAGGAGATAACGGAAACGTATCGAGGCGTATTGGTGGCTTCCTCCGAGCTTCTCTCTTTCTCTCCGCGTTTCTCTCTTCCTCGCGAGAGAAAGCTGATCCCCCCTCCCCTCGATCGGCCGGCGCGTAGTCGCGGGGCATTTGTACTCCATTTTGAATAAAATCCGTGGATCGACTTTTTCAACTTCGCCGGGGAATTGCGCGCGGCAATCGATGCACGCCCGATTATCCCCGAGTAATCTCTTTGCCGGAACTTTGGCGATTTTTTTTTCGGCGGCCTCAATTATCCCGCTCCAATCGAGCGCGCGATATATTATTTACGTGTTCTCTGTTTCTGCGCGCGTCCTTCAATAGCAGCCCGCGGGGGAGGGAGAGTAACGATAATGGCTTCGACTTAGAGTCCCACCCGCGCGCAACTATCGCGAAGAATTTTTCGCTCGTCCGGTGTAATCGCGGCGTAATTTGTCGCGAGCGCGTAATTTGCTCCGTCCACGGTGAGCGAATTCGACAACATTAATCAGGCTTTTAAATTAAAATTTATTCCAATTTTAATTTAAACGCAATTACCGGCTTCTACTTTGGATAACTACCGCGCGTCGCGGCTACATCCATGTTACACTTTTGCATGTACGGGTTACACTTTTTTTTTAATTAAAAATTCACTTTTGCGAAACGAACTCAGTCTTTGGAAAATGTTAAAATATTTTTAATCGTTTTATAGCGACGAAGTGAGTAAAAATTAAAATGCGATTTAAACGAGTTAACGAAAATTTCGACCCGCGTGCAAAAAGAAATTGAGTTCTCTTTTTTAGTTAACAGCGATCGCGACACTCGCCAGCACTCTATAATAAAACTGCTGGTATCGGCAGCGAACCGCTAAGGGAATTAAAGAACATTCTGCCGGTGATGTAGGTCATTTCTAAATGTTCTTGAAATATCGGAATAATAACGAGCTGGGCCAGGTAAAAGGCGTCGACGAGTTATGTGCCACTTCGCAAGAAAAATGAAGAAGATGTAGATAAGGGACAGAAAAAGACGAGCGTTTTTAAACATAATTGCGCTGTTTACAGTGCCGTAAATTTTAGAGTATTATCACCTGCATAATTCTAGACGTATTTAACACAGTTGTAAAATGTACGACTGTATTAAATTCGAAATCATTTTTTTTTATTTTACAATGTTATAACAATTTTAAAATGCATGTGAAATGCGTAAACGCAATATCCTATTCATTTTTTAATGAATTAAAAAGTTTTAATTATTTTTAAATATTACTATTAGAGTTGCGTCAGAATTTAATTAAAAATTCAAAACTGGGTTAAATAATTGTAAAAAGAATTTTTTTTTCTTAATCGACTGGCAAAATTCCTTTTACAAAAGTACATTTGTACAAGTGGCACACAATACAAAATTTAGTGTGAAATCGGAAAACCCTCAAATTATACTCATCATCAGTAGGCATACAAGCAACTAGATATATTTAAAAGTAAAGTGTGTGTTACGTGTTTTTTCAACACTTTTGAAATTAACACTCATACGAGTGTTAATTTGACACCCGATTTTTTACTGTGAAGTGTAAATGAAATAAGTTAGTTTATAAAAGATTAAATTTGGCGATTAATAAATGAAGTAAAAAGTAATTGAAAAGTTCAAGATATTAAATAAGCGGGAACATCTTAATTCTTGTAGGACGCGAGGAGATTAGCAAAACATTTTGGCTGATCTAAGCTGGTGGCACGGTGCGCGGGCGTCGCGCGGTTGATTCAGCGAAAAATGAACCGGCCAAAAATTTTCGCTGCCCCAAGCAGCGAGCAGCTTTTTTCACGAGCGATATGAGGTGAGACTAAAAAGAGGCCTGCCTCCCCCCTTCCCCCCCGAACGAAAAAAGGCGGCTCGCGAGGGGCCGGACGGGGCCACCGGGCGAGGCGTAAAAGTCTGCAGAATATCCAGAAGCGGAATCGTAGTCGTCGCGCGCGCGGGGACATAAAAAAAGAATTTACAAGAGCCGTAAAGCGATAAGGTCTGCGCGCAGCGACGAGAGAAAAAAAAGGAAGCGGAGGCGGGAGAGAGAAAGAAGAGAGAAAAAAAAAGGAGCGCGACCGAGATAGATGGAGTCATAGTCGCAGGTAGGTTTCGTAATGGCCTGGCGTCGCGTATGTGCCGGGCGCGAAAAAAAGGGGGATGAAAATTCCGGAGGCGCCACGCGCTCGGTAATCCGATCAATTAACCTTCTTTCTGTCTCCCCCGGCCTTCCGAGCGTGCGAGCGCGCGCGCGCGTCCCTCTCGCCTCGTCCCGCGGACTGTTCTTTTGCTCGCGCGACGACGACGACGGCGGAGCCGCCGGCTGCTCCGGCCTCTGTAAAAGAGAGGAGGTGAAACGAGGGGCGCGCCTCTCCGGCAAACGCGCGAGAAAGTAGGTTAGCGGAGGTCAACCCCGATGAGGCGGGGGCACGAGCGCGCGGGACTGACTTAAAAAGTTACGGGACGCGCGCGAATTCTTCGGATAAGGAGGGAAAAAGCCTCCGTTTTTTCGTCCGGCCAGACCTCTGCCTCTTTTTTTTTTGCCACCGCCTAATGAAGGAGAAGGCGAAGACAACGCGGCGTAATGCAATCAGCCGGGCGAGTAATGCGGCGCGCGCGCTCGCCTTTTTTTCGCGGAAAAATAGAGGAGCGCCGGAGGTAACGAGGGGCGCGACCGCCGCGCTAATCAGCCCTGATTCCGCGCGCGGTTTGGAAGTCAAATCGTTTCGGTACGCCGCGACAACTTTGTCTTGCGTTATTTTCGCGGCTCCGCAGGCGTCCCGAATGAGATATTAAATTATCTATTAAAATTCGGTCTACTATAAACGCTGGCTCGGAAGTTTAAAAGTGCTCGCGGGATTGAGATTTCTTCCTCGAGAAAAATCTTTTTCGAGGGAAAATCGGCTTTATTAAAATTCCAAACACGTAAGATATTGCATTCGAAATTACTCGGATAATCGCACGCACAGTGTAACTTGATTAAAGTAAAATTACATGCCTCGTGTTTTTTCAGCGAAAAAGAGATTTTTCGGACTTTTTTAAAATTTCATTCAAGTTAATTGCGAGTGAAAAAAAGTGGACAGTGAATACGTAATTTTTATTAACGTTAAAGAAGTTGATACGTTACAATGTTTAATATGACTCTCGTAACAACACCAAATTTTTGTAAGATATATATGCATGCATATGTATTCATTTTTTTCCTTCAACCAGTTTCTACTCTGTAAAGGAAGTGTATATGCAAAAATTTATGTCAAGCTTGTAAAATTTACATAAAACCTCGAGGAATTTTTATGAAATCTTGTAAAATCCGCGTAAGAAGCACGAAGTTTACATGATTTAAGAAAAACATTCGCATGTCTGTTTACGTAATATTTAATACACAGGAAATCTTTTTAATTTAAGTAATAGGTTTCACAAGTAAAAGCAAATATTTCATCGCGCAAATTACTTATTTCGACAGTGCCCGTAAAAAACTCGAGCAAGCAAACGAAAATTAGCCGAAGCTTTTTCCAACCAATGAATTGGATATTCTATTCGGTGAAATACGAGCAGCTGCGCTCTCTTCAAAATGCACGCGAATAATGGAGTCCGATAGAGACGATTAAGCCCGATCATCAATGCGTCGCATGATTCACTGCGTCGCGTTTAGTACCACCTTCGACCCGCAATCTTTTGCCGCGCCGGCCGGGCGGACATAAATTTAATCCCAATATGAAATAAAAGATGCACGAAGAGCCGATGGGGGAAAAAAGAGCACCGGGCACATTTAATTCGAACAATTGCTTTTCCGATGTGGCCATTTGCCGACGATTCCGCGCGCCTCCTTCTTCCCGTCGGCTCTTCTTCCCTCCGTCCCCCTTTTTTTTCACCTCGCGCGGATCCGCGTGTTTATGCCTTTTTTGCGCCCCCTTTTTTCCGGTGCGCGGCCGAAACTTTTTGCCTTTTGGCCCCTTTTCGTTATTGCGCGCGGCGCCCCAGAGAAAACAGAGGCGAGTCCCGATAAAATTGCGAAATAACAGCCGGCCCGGCGGCACAGCTGCTTCGATGAAAAACGAAAAATTCGGGGACGAGCGTCGCGCCTCTCTCCTTCGCTCTCCCCCCCGCTGGCTCGCGCTCGCGCTGTGTATAAATAAACGATGCGACCGCTTTGTTTGTTTCCCCCGCGCTCCGGCCTTTTTTTCCCCCGGTATAATTAGTTTCCGTGTGCCGGGCACGATTTTCGCGTAATTTCGCGTGTGAGAATCCTCGTGAAAATTTAATGCGAATCGGTGTTGTGGTTAATGCATGCCTTGTGTTCTAACACGGGTATTTCGTGCTTACGCTCCTTCTTCTCCTGACGTTTTTTTCCGTCATTTCGCCTTCGCGTTTAATATTGAATCAAAACTATAAAAGTGCATCCTGTTATTAAGCTTACTGCAATAACAAATTTATGAGGGATCATATCTTTTTTTAATGAGCAGATTTAATTGTAAGAAGATTGCTCTCGAGAGCATAAATCATTTTATTTTTTAATTAAAAATTTTTGAATTTCACGCATCAGTAGATCCTGTAAATTAAGTACTAACAAAATTACTGACGAAATACTTTATTTTTACATATTTAATTTACATAAAATTATTTCTTCAAAGCCTATATTTAAATTTTGATTGAAAGCAGTAATTCCAATCCGGAAAGAAGTAAAATTATTAAATTGAATTTGAGATCCTATCTATCTGGAGTTGCCTCACTAATTTAATCATTCCGAGCAATTCAAGTTGACGTATAATTTACACTAATGTGGAAAATGTGATATACGATTAAATTTGTAATTTAATTAGATGCCCGCGCACTAATTTTCTGGAGCAATCATTGACAAGATATCTGTATTAATTACCATGTCAAAATATCTGCAACAAGAGTACAATTTTTATAGATCTAATTAATGCTAACAATTTAAAATTTTCAAAATAACTCAAAGTAACTTACAAAAGCATTTAAAACGAGCACCGCCGAAATTTTTCGGTACCAATATTCGAGAAAATAGGTTTCGGTACCAAAATTCGAGAAAATAGAAAAGTTAAGCTAAAACTGCGTTAGGGGTGGAACATATCAGAGACGCATTATCAGATTTGGTTTTGAAACACTATCCTTTTCAATAACAGCGCTATACTATCACAGCGAAACACATGAATTGATCCCTGAGAGACCAGAAAGTTCCTGTTTGCATAGCTCCACTTGAGCGATTGTGTTTGTGAGCTGTGGTAGCAGCACCGTTTCTCGTTATAATTGTCGCATCTAAACCATCCCTAAATGTTGATGAAGAAACATTAGTGAAGACAATTTCCTATTATAATATTTTTTACTTTTGGTACGTAGCGTGTACGGAATCGTGCATTGAATAGCATTGTAAAATGCATCCACTCATGTACCCACAAGTATCTTCTATGATCTGCGAGGTACCTGCACGAATGGCCTGCACTTGAAGTTTACCGGGGAGAGCGGGGCTCAGTTTTTTAGACACACATCGCGGCTACGTAGTAACATTGTTACTATACCTCAAGTTTAGAAGGATCCGATCAAATCTAGATCACAGAGTTGCCTGTGGTACGCTTTTAAAAACTCGTGTGTATAGGGCCCATTTTCTTCCGGTCTTTCCTATGCAAAATGTACCGTAATACAACGCTGGTATAGTGAATCAGCCTTCGTACCGAGGCTCTTGATCGTAATGGCAGTATACTCACGGCGCTTAATTTTAGACTCTTCGAACGATCGTTACTAGGATTGAATGGAAAATATGACATATTAATTAAGCCACGTTCACATTGATTTGTAAATTGATACATTTCAACAACAGTACAATCAATAATGCTCCATAAATGTGTATACATAATAGACGAGATCAGTGAAGGTTACATCTTTTATTGACTGAATTTCAAGTGTCATGATATCGAGTCGTTTATGACTGCCGTTAAATAGTTTCACACAGAGGGGATGAAATGCAAATGGCTCAAACTCGCGCAAATTCGAATCTGTAGAAAGCTATTCCCGCAATATATTTTTTATTATTGACGATCATTAATATCTGCTTTGAATGTGTGGGTAATTCTAAATGCTGCCAAACGAGCAGCTTTTCTGTTATGCATCGTCACATCTGCTTTATCATGTCACATCAACGATATCTTCGATCATCGGAACGAATGACTCGTTTGCTTTCAAAACGTTATACTCGCATGCATGACTTTCATCTATATTTTTAATTTTATATTGAAATACTTTTCTTATTAATAATAATGCGCTCAATGCGTAAAAGCCCGCTGCTCATTCATTGGTACGCATGAGCTTCCTGAAATTTAATTTGTTATTTTCTGTCATTAAATTTTAATGGTCAGCAGTTATATATCATTCTTATCAAGTTTCATCGCTATTTTTACTTAAGTTACCGTAGCAGAATAATAAACGATTTTTTATTATAATCTTTTTTCAAAAATATATTTGATAGGTAGGAAAACATATGTCAAATTTTAATAATAAAACAAATTTTTTCGTCAGCTTCAGAAGCAGTAAATAGTGGTAGAAGATAAAAGCTCACAAGTAAATAATCGTGAAAAGTTTTTTAAAAATTTGCAAGGAACTAAATATTCTGGAATTCTAAAAAAGCGTCGCACTGAGCAGTGCTTAACTTTGATGTTTGCTTCACCATGCAACTTACGATCCTTCCAAGCGTGTCTCTAACTTACTTCTATTTATTTATAAAAAAGCAATAACAATCGACGGTCTCTTCCTAAAATTAATTGAAATTACTATGAATGGAATCGCAAAAAACGATTATATATTATATGTATTTATAACGATATTATGAAATGCGGCATTATGGGTAAAAAATTTGTATGCAATTTACGAATTAATAAGGTGATCTTATCGTTTCAAACTATTAACTCCTGCATTATGAAAGTATTAAATTTTTCATTCCAAGTTAAGTTTGATTTCTTCCAAGTTTTGCACCAACTTTCTGGCCGAAATTTTTTATTTTTCAACTAGTATAATAAACTTAACTTTATAGAGCATTAAACAAAGTTTTATATAAGAAGAGAGTATAAAATGAAAACTTTATTAATTACAAATGGTTCTAAAGTACGATACGTACTTCATTATAATGATATAGTTAAACAATTTTCATTTTAAATTTCAAAAGAGTGCCTTATTCATAAAGTTTTTAATTTTAAAATTTATTTACTAAATACAATTCATTTATAAATTATTTATCTTTGTTAATTATTAGTTAGATTTCGCCTTTTTAATTTTTCTACGAATTATTACAAAAATTTAGTAAAAATTGCTACTAGTTTATTAAAAACTTATTAGATCAAGTAGATCGCCCTTTCATTTAAAAAAAAAAAAAAAAAACAATGTGTGTATGTGTTATGCAAAGAATTTAATTTTAGCCTATTTTTCCAGAAACCATACCATGCAATAATTTTTTATAAATTTCTGTACAAAAGCTCACCGATATAAGGTTTGATAACTCGAAATTCCGCATTTCAGACAAGAGCGTACGGCCCACCGCGAAAACTTTACACCCAAATCGGATAAAAAGTATTGAAAAAGACGTTTCGAAATGCAGCTCATCGACAGGAGGATATCTTCTCGTGCGGGATTAAAGTTGCACTTGCATGTTACACCGTAGCACGCCACATCGAACGGGAAACTCAGAAGTGCAATTTTTAAAAAAGCTAAAGGCGCTGGCGCTGATGGAGGAACGAGCGCAGGATCATAGTGGAACTTTTTCCGTCTCTCCGGTACTTTTTGCACCAGCCAAAGCTGGGAGCATATAATCGCACGAAACTCGCTCGTACATAGATTTGCCTGCAAGCGTAGCTGGTAGTAAAGGGAAATGAATCAGAAAAGAAGTTCCTTTTAACTTTGTCCTTTAATACTTTCAGATGGGATTGTAAAAAAAGGTAAGAAGGCGTAATGTATCGTGTGACACCGTTAATGTGAAGAAATGGCACGTAGTCTCGGATAATTTCTCTTTACTTTCCCGATTGAAGATTCTCTCCTGGAAAAATAAGTAAAAGAAAAGAAGCGTAGGTTTTTGATAACTTTTAAATTTTAATTTAAAATCTTAGAATTGTTAATGAAATTTGTTAAAATACGGAATATTTATTTTTCGACACGCCATGTACAAAGACACGACTTTGCGCACGCTTTCTCAAAATCAGCTGCGTAAAATCGTACCTTGCACACGTTGTATCGAAAAATACGGTTCGA
>UXGC01002069.1:0-14211 GCA_900480045.1 Eurytoma adleriae
GTTCAAGCTCGCATGAGTTCAAGCTCGCATGAGTTCAAGCTCGCATGAGTTCAAGCTCGCATGAGTTCAAGCTCGCAAGAGTTCAAGCTTGCATGAGTTCAAGCTTGCATGAGTTCAACCTTGACAGTCGGTGGCTGGGTTCCTTGCACAAGGTGGTAATTTTTACGGAAAATTCTTATAATTTTTCCAATAATATTTTCTTCGTATACCTAATCTAATCTCTACGTACATATTGATTTTTTTTTTATCGCAGAATGTAGCAATATTTCCTCCAATATATTTCCAAAAATATCAATAAACTTCGTTCCTCAGCATCGCAAATTATACAGGTCCCTTAAATCACCCCTTAAAAAAGATACATTCACCTATCGATTCAGGCCTGAAATGCCCCGCTGCATAAACCAACTGCTTACCTTATCACAAAATGAAGCCGCGATCTCAGCATCCCCGCGGTCGCCCATAAAGCAGCCTCTCTCTAATCACCCGGCGAGGCAGTCACGTGCAGACGCCGCCGTGCGGGGGCGGATGCGGTGGCCGCGGAAGAAGCGCCGAGACGCCGGGCTCGAAGGAGGGGGGCTGGCGCGAGATTGAGCCGATAAATTTCCCGGAGGGGACGAGAGTGACCCGTGCCACTTAACTCGACTGCGCTCTTCGATCGGCCGGACAGTCGATGTCCCGGGGCGAAAAATTACGACCGGCGCGTCGTCCCGCTCGAATCGTTCGACAGTGAACTCGGAGTTGCGTGAGCTTTTTTTTTTTACTGAACTGGTGCGTACCGAACGATGTTTTCTTTCTCGGTGCACGTGGACGGTGCGCTGGAAGCCAGTGCTTGATTGGCGGAATAATTTAGTGGTTTGTCGCGTTTACAATGTTTGCGCGCAGAAAATAAATGCACGTTTTTGTTGGAAAGTTTTTTTATACGTGTCGCATTTCTTTAACAGGATGTCAACCCCTCCCATACGGATCTGCATTATCGACATAAGCATTTTATTTATTTTTTAAAAACCAAAATCATTTTTCGAAATTCGGCCAACGTACTTCCCTCCGCAATTGTCTAAGTAAACTGTAAAAAAAAATTTCAACCAATTATATTTACAAAAGGCTTCAGGATATTGTTTGAAAATTTTTCAAATAATTTCGTAAAGTTCTGTATGAACGAAAAATTTTCAAACAATTTCTGAAGTGTTTTGTAAATATAATTGGTTGAAATTTGTTTTACAGTTTACTTAGACAATTGCGGAGGGCAGTACGTTGGCCGAATTTTGAAAAATGGTTACGATATGATATACGGCTTCCTAGCGGCGTTTCAGTTTTATGTTTTCGGGGAATTAGCGCTTTTAATTGTTTTATGTCCTTTTTCTAAAAAAAAAAGATGTTTCTGGCAATAAAAATATATTATATTTTTGGTTTTAATAAAATTGAGCTGCTAAAACAAATGCGCATTCGTAAATTGTATTGATTTTTAAATCACAAAAAAACTATCGATGCCTATAAGACTAATTTCTAACCATGGGGTTTAAATCCCCTTGTGCAAGACCTCTCGGGTGTTCGAATCATCAACCAGAAATTTAAGTGGTTCTCTGCGAACCCCCTCCTCTACCAGGGATGCCAAGTTTTTTTTCCTGCGGGAATGATGATCTCGAGATCCTTCCCCATCTTCTTCCACCAATTTTACGATTAGGGCCATGGTAGAGGACGCACCAAGGACTATTTTTGCGCTGTAAGAATCGCTTGAAGAAAAAGACAGATAGAGAACATTTTGGCTTGCAATTATTGTTATTTGAATTCTCCTTTTCCGTTATCTTTAATTTGTAATAAATGGATTTCGTCATATAGAAAAATCAGATAATTGATTCTTGTAGGAATACACTATGGAAAACAAAGTTTGTGCACGACTTTCAGAATCAATTAAAGAAAGTATATTAAATGAATTAAAAAGATTTAAATAAAAAAATTGTTAACATATTACAAAATTAAAGGAAGTAAACAACTTTGAATCAATAATATAAGTATCCTACGAAGATCTAACAACTTAACTTTTTTCACACTTCACTTAAATTTTTTCAATTTTAAATTATAATATCTATAAAAATGAAAGCTATGTACTCGGACAAGAACAAAATTTTTATGTTTTTATTCTCTAACATTTACTTTATTTGACAGATACATTTTGCAAGTCTCCACAAAAAATTTTGCACAGAAAAATAGCCGTTGGCTTAGAAGAAAATGAAGAAACTTATGGCGAACGCATGGAGCCGTGTCTCCGTAAAATATATCGTTCGATAAATCTGTCGGGAAGCGTCGGCGAAGCCGTAGGTAAGCGTCGGTCGCCTCTTCGCGTGTCGTGCACCGAAGATTCTTGGTATAAACGGCCAGAGAGAGAGCAAAAAATTGCTCAGTTTGTTCTACGGTTTCCTTCGGATTCTTCTCCTGGAAACTTTCGAAATTCGCCACGAAAATAAAAAGGCGGACCCGTTAGCTCGCCCCCGAGTGTCGACCTGAATTTCAAAAATAAAGTCTCAATTAAAATATAAAAAATTAAAAACACTTCTCGGTCGAGGGTGAGTGATTACTTCACAGGAATTAGTTTTGCCGCTTTACGTCGAGCTCTTTTTTTCCATACAATTGAAGTGGACGTTTGTCTTATTATTCATAGGGATAAAGAGTATTTTTATCCGGGACGCATTTTTTTTTACTTTTAATTGCTTCCGCTGGCCTCAAAGGATTTCTTCATTTCTCCGGCGCTTGGGATACAACGTAATTCATTTGAATGAAATGCGTCGAATAGCCATAAGAGAATTTTTAAAATTGCATTTCTGGTTAAGGCGAAATTCGTTATAAAATATTTTCAATTTCAACTCAACGGCTTTCACTTTATTTTATAAATATTGTGAATATTTGCAAATTACAAACTAATAACTTGAAAACTATTTCATTTTTGCGATAGAGATATGCAGTTAAGAATTCATATATTATGGGTGTAGAAAAATAGAAACTTCAAAATGTTTTATTTACAGTCTGATCACGTTCTTTCATCAACGTTTTAAAAAAAGTATAATTAGTTGGTCAGAAGTGCATTATCATGGAAGTAACGTTTTACGAACATATTTGCAATATTTTCCCAATAATCGAATTCAGCCAAATGAATACCTGACCTACTCGATGTTACACCTTGATTGCTATCCTACTGAAAAAAGTCACATGATCATCACGTGAAGATCACGTGCGGATCACATGATTGTCACACGATAATCATGTGAGATTTTGCTGCGACAATCAAGTGATAATCACGTGAAAATCATGTGATCCGCATGTGATCTTCACGTGATCTTCATGATTGTCACATGATAATCATGTGAGATTTTGCTGCAACAATCAAGTGATAATCACGTGAAAATCAAGTGATCCGCATGTGATCTTCACGTGATCTTCATGTGAACGTCACATGATTGTCCCATGACAATCATGTGATCGTCACATGATTGTCACATGACAATCATGTGAGATTTTGCTGCGACAATCAAGTGATAATCACGTGAAAATTATGTGATCCGCATGTGATCTTCACGTGATCTTCATGTGATTCTCAAGAAAACAATTTTTTTAATTTTTATACTGAAAAATCACGTGATAATCATGTGATTCTCATGTGATAATAACAGAGAAAAAATGTAATAAAAAAAATTATTAAAAACGCTTAATTCGAGTATTTAGCGGCGATATTACTTGTTATCATCCGGATTTCATGAGGCAATCATGTGATCTGCACGTGATCTTTACATGATCATCACGGGATCATTATGTGGTGATCATATTACTTTTTTCAGTAGGGTAACTCTTGATAAATATTCACAAAGAACTTGTTAGAGTTTCCATGAAGGTATATAGTTGGCAGTGTTACTCTAATAAGCTGTAATTGTAATAAACAAATTAGAAATTGGCTTCAAAATTACGATTTATAATTATTTTAGTTAGCTGTTATAGAACAACCTCTTTAGTTGCGCCTTCCGCCATCCGATTTTCTAAGCTTGCGTCTCTTTGGGAGAGAAGACGGTCTGACGTTGCATAAGGGAGGCTCGTAACGAGCCTACGCCGCAAATTGTCGCTTCAAGCAAAGACGCACGCGCTCGGCCGATCAAAAGTCCGCCGGACCCTCTTGGCAATTAGTCGTGCACTCGAACGAGAAAAAGTGAGAGAGGGTTTGTGGGAAATGAGTAAAATGTCTGTACTGAGAGAAAAAAGAATGTTCGTTTTTGTTCATATTTTTATGGGAATAAATATTATATTAATGTAAATAAATTGACTTCTGTCTTGGTATGTGATCCATTTGACATAAACGTATAAGGAACTAAAATTAGAAGTACCAGAGATTATAAGTCACAACTTTTTATTGATCGCTTTATAAGTAATGATTAAATAAGCAAAAAAGTAAATGCATTATAAAATTAGTAATTTAAGTGTGTACTCAGAAAAAGCGTATTTTTCGAATAAACCACCAAATAAAATTGACAAAGCGAGTCTTTTTATCTTCGAATTATCAGAGCAAGTGAGCACGTAGAAGCGCGAAAGGTTGCGCGGGAAGCTCCGGCAAACTCGCATTGTGCTTAATGAGTTTGCGGTCGTGGCTAAATCATTGAAATTGCTCAGATTAATTATTCTACAGTTAAATGTATGTTTTCGAATTCATAGCTGTGAATTTAGCACGAAATTGATTACTAATTATTAGCTATTGTTCTACGATTTCGTGTTAAATAAGAAGCAATTAAAATTGACTAAAAATAGAAATGAAATTGAAAATATTGTTTCATTTTTATTTATTTATTTTTTTGAGTTTTGTTTCTATTAAAAATTACCGTTGTTTTCACGGTAACCATGAACTTTCTCACACATACAAAATTTTAATATAAACAACAGTGTAATTTCATTAAAATATTTTTTTAGTACATTTAAATCTAATAATTAAATAAAAATATAAATCTCTTTTTTTTCTTTGCAAAAACAAAAGTTATTTTCGTGTAATGGCCAACTTTTCATCCGAAAATCTAAACACGCATAAACACCGAAATAGATCATAGCTATTCCATAAATGTCGCATAAAAGAGCCCCCCGATATTTCTTACCGCACGAAGCGCAGCCATAAAAAAAGTCCGTGAAAAAAACGCGTAAATATAAAAAAAAAGATTGCCCGCGTGCACCTGCTAATGACCGTCGTGCGGAAAAGTTCGTTATAAACGGAGCGCGGGGTTCGAGGTCGGGCAAAAAGAGGCGGCTTTAACGAGCGCCGTGAAAAATGGCGGAGCAAGGGGGCATATTTTAAATGCGCATAAATCGATGTCGGCGAGCCCGTCAAAGCGGAAATTCGCTCGGAAACGGATACGCCGCTCTCGTGCTCTGCCTGTACAGCGTAGCTGCTGCCTTGACGCTCGGTCTCCTTCGCTCCGCTCGTTCTACTCCCTCTGCGACGTGCAGTTGCTGATCCAAGGGAATTTTTCACCGCTAATCCGTTGACGATGGAAGTCCTGATTTAATTGCTTCTGCGATATAACAAGTAAACAACGTGTTATAAATTAAACGTTTAACGATGTTATCGCCTGTTTTATTGGTTACTTTATACGGTGGTTTATTAGTTCATAAGTATTCATTAGTTGTGACTTTCCCATAAAAGGGTACAGCTTTTTGTAGAAAATTGAGATATAACCATGCATCCTTTCAGGTATTCTTTTTCACTTATAGTGGAGATAATTTACTAGTGGAATTAACCAACCTGCCTCTGCATTTTTGCTTTAAAAGATCAATTTCATTGACTGGACTCATAAACAGATGGACACAAACAAATGGACATGGTGAGGGTCATTGACCTTCAAAAGACCTTCAAGTTTCAAAGTCATGATCATACCTATGGTTATCATTAGGTCGCTAATAAAAATTAAGGCATCCTTTTTCGCATTATCGCAACCACCTTTAGAATAGCTCCATTATTTCCACATTTGACCTTCACCATGATCGTTCAAGGTCAAATTTGAAAAATAGTGAAAGACATATGCGAACGTAAAATTTTCCACTCTATTAATTTCCAGTGTCAAAAATAGGGGTTCCCATTTAAAAAAAGCACTTTGACCTGTAAATGACCTTGAAGGTCAGATTCAAGGTTGAAGCCAAGGTTACCGCCGTATGGCCGAGGAAATTTCTTAAAAAATTTGTTAAGTTTTTCTCTAGGACTATTGTTTTTTAAGTTATTCAGCCGTACTGGGACTTTTTGAACGCCCTGTATGTCTTTGTATAATTAGTTTTAAGTCACTAAAAATGGTATTAGATGATTAGATAAGTGTAATTTTTTAATAACAATCTTCAAAAAATAACTAGTACAACATATATGATTTTCAAATTTGTAAATATTTTAATTTCCAAAAAACTATTTTTTGTACTCTATTTGTAGTTAACAAAATATTTTGCTAATAAATTTTATATAATTGTAACAAGCTAAAAATAAATTATTAAATTTAAAATAAATGTTGATGAAAGTAATTATTATTTGGAGTATGAAGAACATTAAATTAAAAAAAATTATCTTTTTTCTTCTTCATAGGAAAGTTTCTAAAAGTTTGTTGAAAAACGATGTCTGGCGGTGCTCGTCTGTTTCTACTCCCGCAAATGGAGTAATACAGCTTAATTAAAGAAGTTTTTTGTGGATTAGATAATGTATCTTTCTACAGGATAAACAATAATTTTATTAAACAAGTAAACAATTAATATAATATTTGCTCCGATTAAATAATTGTTGAATTACTTTTGATTAATATTTAGTAAAATTCTTTCTATTTCTCAAGCCTAATAACGTAGAGCCAATCTATTCTGGATAATTGGTTCTGAATTGATTACATAATTAGTTGTCTGCGTCTTTGTCTTACATGAGGCCGTATTAGGGAATGGTATATAAAGAGCTTAGTGAAAAAAAAACAATTTACTTTTAAATTAACTAGAGTAATTCTTAGCTAATAGTGATACTCACTAGTTTTTCATCAAATTGTTATATGGTCATATATGCAATGATTCTGATGTTGGATGTACACTCGATCAAATTTAATTCTTTTAGAACATAATTCATAAATGGCAACATTATCCGGAAAATTGTATGAAAAAATAAAATCAACTGTGAATCGCAATTTTTATTTATGCGATTTTTCAGACAATGCCATTTTTATTTTTTTCTAAAAGAAGTAAATTCGGTTTACGTACATGTCAGTACTTTTCTATGTGAGATTATGTCATGACTAATAAAAAGAACAAACAGAGTAATAAACGTCAGCGAAGGGAAGACTTGCCTAACATTAATAAAATTGAAATGTATTTCAGAACTAACTCAAACTAGGAGTATAAATGTTAATTTTCAAACAAGAGTAACATCAATGTCTCACAATTATAAAGCCATTTATTAATCGCCCAAACTACTCATTAGCATAAATCGGCAGCCCTCGCTCAAACCTCGGCTCGATTGATCAACTGCCGATAGGATTTATCTAAGCCAATTCAACGCGTCTTCTGAGCAAGCGTGAAACACGGCCGAGCATATGAGGCTCGGCTGTCGAGAATAGCCCCGGCGATAGCGGGGACTTGACTCATGCGCTCCTGCCGGGCGCGTAGTCCGCGGGCGTCCGCGCCAGGCTGCCCGGGCCAGCGGGGCATCGTAAACAGATGCTAATTTTACGCGCGTGCATCACATTAGCCGCGGATAACGCTCTTGGCGCCCCCCAGATATCACGTCCTCCTGGAAAATCTCCATGGACGCGTTTCGCGGGAAAATTGTACATTTGCATTTAGATGAATAATTAAGTTCGCCGTTCGGCTGTGCCCGAATTAACGTAATTTTTCGAAATTTTCTGTTAAAAGATTTGAGGTTTACTTGCGGGTTTTAGTGTAACGTGCGTATTACCTTCTAGCGGAGGCTTTTCAAGCTATCTACCGTTGATTTAGAATATAATGAATTTAGTAGGTGGATTTACAGACTTGAATTTTCCAAGTTTTTTAAAAGTTTATATAGCAACTGAGTGGCGGTTCTCTTACGAGATTGAATTAAATATGCATGCATGTATCTCTCTAGCGGTCGTTTTTGTAAGCTACCTACTATTTATACTTAATTTATAGAGAACTAGAAGAGTTACTTTTTTTGTTATTTCTCAAGTTTTTTAAAAATTTATATAGCAATTGATTGGAGCTTCACTTATGGATTTGAATTAAATATGAATTTGCCCTCTAGCGGCAATTTTTCTAAGCTACCAACCATTTGTAATTTATGGAGAACTAAGAGAGTTACTTTTCTTGGCTTATTTAATTGTGAACTTATATATTTTTTAAAAGTATATCTTCGAAGTAACTGGACGTTAACTTAGGAGTTTAAAGTAAATTTGTACATCCCTCTAGCGGTGGTATTTGTAAGCTACCTACTATTAACATATCATACGAGCTATTTTTCTTTGTTGTTTGGAGGCACGGTTTATTCAGCATTGTTAATTGAACAACTTAGTTCAACTCCGCTTCTCCTCTGTGTGTTTGCAGAACAGCCAGGTAGGAAACTAGGGCTCGCTCTACCTGGAAATAATGCGATTTCGAGATGAGCTACGGAATGTTGGAAAATCATGCATCTAGTGTACAACTTTCAAATGAGATTTAATCAATTTATAGCTTTTTAACACTATTTCCTCTACTTTAATTTCAACTTATGCCAAAGTTATCAGGAGTTACCTCAATTACATCAAGGTCTCGCAGCCTCTTATATATCACGGCAAAATTAACGGACAAACTTCGTGTAACTCACTACATATCCCCGGGTGAAGAGGGAATACATTAACACGTGCCCTCGCTTACCTCCCTAACGCACCACCGAGAAATGTCCACGAAAAAAATGTCGTTTCACCTTCCTACGTCGGCCGGATATACCAGCTCCCAGATAAAAAAGAAGTAGCCTTCCTTGGGAAGCTCGAGTAAACGCGACCATCCCCTCGGATCCCAGATCCGGCGATGACTTATTAACGTCTACTCGTTTATGCCCTTTCATCGCTGCCCCTCCTGCGGGGAGCGACGGTCTCCTTGGACGCGTCAGGTGCGTCCCAGTTGCGGGGGCCACGACAATGCGCCATCGGCGCGCGTTTGAGATGTAAATAGCGGCGGGACGTCGAAAATCGAGTTTGCCCGGGGGCTTGTCGCTCGACTAACGGGGGCTCGCGTGATTTTCAGCCGGCGCCCGTCGGCCTTGTTCCGCCAGAGGTGTGAAAGGAAGAAAAAAAAAACGGATTATCGATAGCCCCGCAAGCCGAGCCTTATTGCTTTATCTCCTGCAATCCGTTGTTCGAAGGAAAAATTTGATTTTAATTTTAAATGATTGCTTTTTTGCTTAAAAAATATAAAGGAATTTTTAAGACTTACGTTATTGATGAACGTTACACTTTTCTTTGCTTCTTCTTGAACTTTTATAAAATAGTGCTACGGTGATGTTTATCTTCATGGTCATTACGGTATGATCGATATTTCATTGTACTAGATTTAATATCTAGTGATTAATGGTAATGTACATAGATGACAAATTATTTCTCCTTTTATTAATGCTTTTAAAAATAATTATTTATAGTCAGCGTACTAGGTACAGTTACGCGTAAGGTCTGACCGTATCCTTCTTATTTCACTTATTTTTGAAATGTAATGCAGTTTTGTTGATTATTACGATATTAAATGCTTTTTTTTATAAAATTTACTATAAAATTAAAAAATTTTATAATAATAAAGTAAATAACTTAAAGAAAAGTGATCGTCATTTTTCTACAATTAAGAACACGATATAAAATAATCTGTTCTTCTTTATCCTCGAAGATTTTTCTTATTACTCTGAAAACCGGATGATTTCTTAATATTAACTTTTTCAAACATTTTTGAAGCCCCACTATCTAGTCTTCGCGTTGATTTCTTGCTAACTTTATCGACAATCCGCAAACGTAAAACGAAACGAATAAAAAAAATGAAAACATCATATCACACCGGCCGACAGTTGGAGGCCACGGCGGAACGCGTCCCGACGTCAGAGGGAGGTTGGTGAAAGGGGCCCTCGACCTTCCCCGTCGCGGCGTCCGCAACACAGCCGGGGGCGTCGGGAGAAAGGCTGCTGGGAGTGGCTCGGACTCGTGCCAAGCGCGCGGCGCGTTTGTTGCGCCGCCGGACGATTCCCGCGCTCGCTCTCCTACCTTTGGCCCCCGAGATCGTCCAATCGCTCTATCTCTCGCTTTCTCTCGCTTTTGGCTCTTTGATGATAGCCTCCTTTTTTTGGACTTTCCCGTTTGGGAGCTTCGGGTGTGTTTAGGCAAAATCGATAGAATTTCATCGCAGCTTTTACGAGTGCGAGGTCAAAGGTGATCTTAAAGTCGCTGAAAAGGAATCGGGAAAGTGTTTGAAAAGTTTGATGTGAAAATTTTACTGGAGTGTACGGTAAATTATCTTGCAATGTTTAATTTTTGAAGGGATCGAATAATTTGATCTAATTTGCATAAACAAATTTTTATTTACATTATTTACAGAAAAGTAGAATAATTTTATAAAGTATCTAATAAATACATGGCAAATAGATATTCAGAAGGAAATCATTTTAAGGTCTTGTATCAATTTACAATTTAAAAAAATGAATGTGTTTTATTCTGGACTATTGCACCAGTAGGCTTCTCCAGACTCCCTACTAGCCAGAACTTCCGGTGGCTTGTACGTCATACTGAGAAACCTTATCCACTGCCGAGTAAAATGTTTTAGAGTCCATCTGGTAGCAAATTTATGGAAACATTAAGGAACGCGTATTTCCAAATCTCAGGAATCCCATCCACCAAGTACAAGTTTTTCATTTGCTCATTGGATAGATACAACTGATAAAATATTAATATTATTCCTTGAAATACGTAACCCACGTTATTTTATTCTTAGCTTGGTATTCCCTTTACTAAGATTTTCAAAAATTGAAGCTTACTTTTTATTCATCGTTATTTTATTTTATCTTACCAATAAGATAATATTTTCAATAGTTCATTCCTGTAGACACTTTCCATCGGTTTCTGTTAAAAAATCGTCTAATATCACATTTTGAAGTAAAAGTAAAATGAGACAAAGAAAAAAAAAACTTAACTGGAAGTCAAAATAAAAAGATTGGAGACTAGAAGTTCCAATGGAGCATGTGAAAAGTCTAGTCAAACACGAAGGACATGAAAAGTGTACCGCCATCGGCGTTACATTCACCCGGCAAACTTTCATATCGTTTTCCTTTTCCCTGCTCCTCTCGTCGCCTGGCGCTAGTCTAACTTTTTCACGCAAATTAAAGGTCTTTTGCCTCCTACAGTAATGGCGATTGCCGTATCGATTTCGTTGCCTCCTTTTTGCTCCTCTCACCTCGCCCGTAGCGGGGATCCTTTTTCCGCGAGTATGAACCACCCACCGGCCTGTCATCGTTTGACACCGACTCGTCCCGGGGAATGTCGTTGAAACTCTCGGCGAAAATTTTTTTATCGATCAACGCCTCGATAACTAGCGCAATTAATTATATACAGGTTTTTTTTCTCGTTATTTATCGCACCCGGCTCGTGGCGTCTATTGTCTTTTAATTGGGTTCTGATGAAATTGATTTGGTTTCAATAATTCGTGTTATAAATCACGAATGAATGAAGGATTCTTGATATTCAAGTATATATGTGGGGTTTATGAAAGGTTTATTTGCTCGATATTGAGAGATTCATTGTGTACGATTTATGTTTATTTTAGAAGTACATTATAATTTTTAAAACAATTTAGGGGGGAAAACCACCTTTAAATAACAAAATGTTCAATAAACATTTAAAATATACTAACCCATGCATATGTAAACAACATTTTTTTTACTGTCAGTAGACATATTTACCTATAATTTGGAAAGTCTAGGACCTCTTCGAAGCCCTACAATATCTACTTACAACAGGAAGTTTCTTCGGAGTCCTAATTCACTGTCCGTAGGATTCAAAGTAAACAGATGGACCAAATAAGCTCAAATTTGAGAATATTGTTTTTCTGAAGAGGTCCTATCCCTTACAAAATATAGGTAAACATGTCTACTAAGTAAAAAAAGTGTTGTTTACATACGGATGGGTTAATATATTTTGAATGTGTATTTAACATTTTGTTATTTAAAGGTGATTTGCCCCATTAATTAAAAATTAAAATTTAAAAACATGAAAAATTTGTAGTAATTGGCAAATCGAGTTCATTTACCCATACTGAAAAAAGTCACATGATGATCACATCATGATCACATGATCACGTGAAGATTACGTGCGGATCACATGATTACCAACCGGATGATAACACGTAATATTGCCACCAAATACTCGAATTAAGCATTTTTAATAATTTTTTTATTACATTTTTTCACTGTGATTATCACATGAAGATCACGTGCAGATCACATGATTATCTCATGATTATCACGTGAAGATCATATGAAGATCACATGATTATCATGTGACAATCATGTGATCCGCACGTGATCATTACGTGATCATCATGTGATGATCATGTGACTTTTTTCAGTAGGGAATACCTCACAAAAGTATCATCACGAATAGCCCACGTCAATTTAAAAGTAACATCGTAATCCAAGAAAAACAGAAAGAAAAAACAAACTACTCTTCTGGCAGGCCGCTAACGAAAAGCCTCGCCTCATCGAGTAAGAAGAACTGGCACTTCTAATCCGTAGAGCTCCGTGGCCCCGTCGATCCGCCCGAGAATCCGGGCTGAGACGCCGCTCGTCTCGGCCGCTTAACCTCTCCGCGCAAAAGTCGCCCGCTTAGTACTTTAATTAGGCCGCGCGCTCGGGGAACTGTTTTCGCGCCCTTGAGCAGCATGTGGAGCGCGACTTCTCAAGCCTCCGCAAATTAATGCGATACGCTCGTTACGACAAACTTTCGCTGCGAGCCTTCTTCAACGGGTCATTCGTATTTTGCCACGAGATGCGGCCTTTTTGGGGACGGTTAGTGGCTAAAAGATAATCGATTAATTTAGGGATGATAATTTTTTGGAAAAATTGCGTTTGGTATTAAACAATTTGAAGTTGCAAAACCTCTTAAATTAAAGGTCTTTTTCCTCTATTTATATAACTAGAAGTCTAAATGCGCGCCTTGCGCGCGGTATATGTAAAATGATAAAATGTGATTCAAAATTTCACGCCAAATTTCCGTCACAATACGTCACAATTTGTAGGCCAATCAAATTTCAATTCTCCGCGCCAAACTGACCAATCACAATCAATAGAGGCTTCACTTTTCAGCATTCTCTTTTTTAGTAAGGATTGACCCTATTGCCGAAATTAAGACACTACTTATAACTTCTCAAATAAAACACCTAAAAATTTGTGACGGGCAGAATGCAACGTCAGGTTAACAGCGAAATAAAATGTATGAAGGCAGCCTGCCTAACGCAGAACGACTCTTGTCACAGAGTAGGGAGCGCGCGTTCCCGAGCGTTCAGTGAAACCCGCAAGCCAGATAGCGCTCCACAGAGCATATAGGCTCGGCCCAATAAGCGATTTCGTGGCCATTATTTTGAGCCCTTCTGAACCATTGCGTTGGTCAGCAGGTTGATTACTCGGTCGCTAGCAGGTTTTGATTACTCGATTGTGTTGTAATATAGTACCCACATAAATATTTAATACATTCGACACTTCTTTTTTCTCTTGTCCGAGAATCCATACACGGAGAGAAAAATAGGTAAACAGTTGACAAAAGTCCGTGCGTGCAGTCCGCAAGAAGCTTCTTGTTAGTCGCCCGCACTTTCCTACTGACAAAAGTCACATGATCATCACATGATCATCACATGATGATCACGTGATGATCACGTGATGATCACGTGAAGATCACGTGCGGATCACATGTGTGTCACTTGATAATTATGTGATATTTTGCTGCGACAGTCAAGTGATAATCATGTGATCTTCATGTGATCGTCACATGGTAATCACGTGATTATCACGTGATAGTCACATGATTGTCAAGAAAACAATTTTTTTTAATTTTTGTACTGATAAATCACGTGATAATCATGTGATCTTCATGTGACAATCATGTGATAATCACGTGATCTGTATGTGATCTTCATGTGATAATCATGTGATTCTCATGTGATAATCACAGTGAAAAAATGTAATAAAAAAAATTATTAAAA